>JAPMLY010000640.1:0-19439 GCA_026401115.1 Tetraselmis chui
TAGTGGTGGTGGTGCTAGTCGGCGCACGGCTGCTGCTGTTGTTGCTAGCGGGACGTCGAGATACTGATCGTGTTGGTGCTGCTGGTGCTGTTGCGGGTGCTTGTGCCGGTCGGCGCACATATGTTGTTGTTGTCGCTGTAGCAACCGGCGGACGTAGAGACATTGGTAGTGTTGGTGCCGCCGTTGCTGGTGGTGGTGGTGCTGGTGGTGCTCGTCGGCGCACGGCTGCTACTGATGTCGCTGCAGCAGCCGGCGGACGTCGAGATATTGGTCGTGTTGGTGCCGCCGTCGCTGCTGTTGCTGGTGGTGTTGCTGGTGCCGGTCGGCGCACAGCTGCTGCTGCTATTGCTGCAGCAGCCGGCGGACGTAGAGACATTGGTAGTAATGGTGCCGCCGTTGCTGCTGGTGGTGGTGGTGGTGCTGCTGGTCGGCGCACGGTTGCTGCTGTTGTTGCTGCAGCAGCCGGCGGACGTCGAGATACTAGTCGTGCTAGTGCCGCCGCTGCTCCTGCTGCTTTTGCTGCGGCTGTTGGTCGGCGGTCGGCTGTTGCCGGTGAGAATGGCGTGTGCAAAGCCGCATCTGGGGGTGTTGTAAGTAATACCGTATACGTATTAGTTGCAGATAGCTATTGTAAGCTACTCTAGATATGATTAGTACATGTCTAGAGTAGCTAACCTGATTACTGATTACGAGTCCGAGTCGCTAGGTCCTTTGTACGGTCTCATCCGACAGGAACTACTGAATGTTGCCACTTCTACTTTACCGTGGGCGGTCCAATTGCGCAATTCGTACGACTCTATCTCCTCTATGGGCGGGTTTTCGGAATCGGAGCTTGTGGTTTTGACTAACACACTGAACCAAAACCTTTCTGATTATGCCGGGCCCGATGTCGAGTTGGTGGCATCTACGGTCAACAATGCGGTGGCACCCGCTACCCAAGTGACTAGCCTACAACTTCCGACTCCCGATGCTCTTACTCGCTTGGGAGATTCTGGGGGCCACATCCAACGGGGCATTTCGCGCATTCTTCGTGCCCGGGCCTACCTTGACCTCTTGGCGTTTTGCAGACCTTCCCCACCGGACTATATGAGGGTGACTTCGGGTACGGGTCGCGGGGCTTTGGCTCTCTTTTTCGCTTCACATGAGTCCAGTTTCAAGGTGCCATCCGATTGCTATATGATGGCAGCCCACCGGGTGCTCGGCTTGACTGCGGAGCGCGCCGCTCATGTTCGAAAATGCCCTCGGTGCAATGAGGCCCCTTCAGAATCTCGCGGGTATGGATCTTCGTCGACGGTATCGGGCATCTTTATGTCGGGTGAGCGCTCAACAGCCGCTATGCTCATGGACCATATCCCCCGGTGCCCGTGCTCTTGGTATATCATTCAACTCCATGACCGCATTGTCCACGTGCTTGAAGAGTTCATGCTTGAAGCGGGGGCTACTAAGGGCCGGGACTTGCGGTTGGAGGTCCGCCGTATTCGGTCGGGAGCTTCACGTGATCGTCCTGGGGATGTGGTTTGGTTGGACTTCATGGCTCCGCACCGCCATCTTGTTGTTGATGTGACGGTTACAAGTGCTCGCACGAACACCAACGTTCCTCGTATAGGTGCTCGCCTTCCACTCCCTGGCAGCCTTGCATTGGGAGCTCAGCAAGGCAAACTTGATGCGGACCTCCGCACTTCCGCTTTGCTTGGCACGCCTTCGGTTCAGTCGGTCCATGACTACTACCCCTTCGCCATGGAGGATGGGGGCCGGTTGGCGCCGATGGCGGCTGAGTTGGTAGATCGCTTGGCTATTTTGGTGGCTATACGTCGCTTCCCTGGCATGGGGGCCGCTGACTCTCGTTCCTTGCGCTCTGACAGTTATGTCCGTATGCAGCATTTTGTTCGTCGATCTACTTCTCTTCCGTTTCGGCGTTTTTTGGGGGATGTGCGACGAGAATTCATGCAACGTCTTTCTGCTGCTCTTCATGGCACTCTGGGTTCTTATCTCCGCGATGCTTTTCAGGAAGGCAGTGCTGATGCTGTGGCATGCCTTCCTGTTCCTCGGGCTTAGGTTTTTTCTTCCTTTCTTTCTTTTTCTTGCTTGGTGGCCTCCACTGCTTTTTCTTGTAAGAAATTTTTAATTAGTACATGTCTAGGTCGGACATACCGATAAACTGATTGACTCGGTACAGAGCTATCGCTCTCCCACTTCTGTTGTCCCGACACCACGCTTGTAGGCTGGTTGTCGCCGTAACTGTTCCGTTTGCGGGACTGTGACTGTGACTGTAACTACGTTTGCGTAAGTTATCTTCCACACTAACTGTGTTTGCATGGTTCAATAGGTTATGGGCCCCCGCCTCACGTCACTAACGTGCGACAACCTGGTTCGGCGAGCTGCGATCGACAGCTCTCCCGCAGAAGGCAAGTATCTCTAGACACCTAGTACTTTCAACTTGTAGTCGGCGGTATCGCCAGTATAAACTGCGATTTAAAACCCGCCACCCCCCTCTTAAGTCAGCCACTCGACGGCGATAGCCAGCCACCCACACCGACGCACTCGTCGTGTGTGGACAGGGTGCACACATGAACAAGCTGGAGAACGGGGGGGCGCACCATCGGGTAAATACGCATCCACAGGTTGCACGCCAGCCGTAGCTTACCTTTTTTATTTTTATATTATCTTAGCGACTCAGCCGCCAGCGCAACGCTCCACTTGTCATGGCCTTGGCCTCGACTTGTGCCCCACACTGGGTGGAGGATACAGAGAAGGTGCTCAGAGACACCCCGGGGCTACAGGCCGAGGGGTCGGCGGGCATCAAGCCGTCTCTTTGAAACCGCTGTTAGGCACGAGTCCGGCTAGCGGTTTTTACCGCTGCCTGTTTTTTATTCAGCTCTTTCTTTTTCGCCCTCTGTCGGAATGGCGCCCAAAACTCTGCCTGTTTCACCTCCTGACTCCCCTGACTCAGGCTCTCAACAGAGCAATCTCGATCCCCCCCCGGATACTCTCGCGATGCTCGTTGCGCAAATGGCGCGCATAACCGCTCGTCTCGACTCGGAGTCGGCCGAGGCTGTTGATGTTGCTGCTGCGGGTGCTAATCCGCACCCCCCTGTCGCTCAGCGCCGCCACAATGCTCAGCTCGAACCCGTCCGGGACAGCCACGACGTGCACACCCTCCCCCTGCTTGTACATCCCCAGCCTGGATACGTCCCACCGGACGCAGAAACAGTCTTCGCTGCTGCTACTCCTGCAGCTCCTGTTGGCGACCCCACAGTCGCACAGCGCTGTCCCGATGCGCCCCGCGAGCCCTCGCGTGCCGATGCGCACCACGACCCCTCGCGTCACGCCCTCCATGTTGATCACCTCCCACCACCCCCCCCCCCCCCGCTGGATATGCCCTTCACCACCCCGGCCCTCACATCCCGGAGGCGCCCTCTCACCTCGTCCCCCCCTACCGTGACCACCCGCACTCGTACGGCCCGCCGCGTCCCATGGCCGGCCGCTCTCCCTTTCCCGGTGGTCCACCTCCTCCCTTTCATGGCCGGCATTCTCCCCCAGTCCAACATGGCGACCCCGCCACCCGTGGCCGTCGTCGCCCCACTATTGACCCGGTGGTCATTGGCCGGGCGGCACACGAAGCCCCCGGCTTCGACAAGGACGCCCTCAACCGGTCCATGAAGATGTCGGTCCCCGTCATGGGCCCGACCACGGACTTTAAGCAATGGAAGAGGACCTTCCTTAATTTCCTCTCCATCAAGGCCGCATATCATATTCCACAGCTGGCCATACGCGACTCCGGCGTTTGGCTCGACGAACCAGCACAGCACTACGCCTACACGCTGCTTCTCCATGCAGCCATCGCGAATCAGCGCGCTGACCAGGCGATGAAATGCGTTCTTCCAGCCCGCCCTGACTGCGCCGCTGCCGCGTGGGACATCTTTTGTGAACGCCTCGACTGTCGGTCTTTTGCTCGCTCCTTGTCCCTCCTGGACAACCTGACGGTCAGACAGCGCCCTGGTCAGTCACTCAGTGACTATGTCCACTACATGCGCCAGACCTTTGACGACTACAACGACACATGCCAATTGGTTTATGGCTCCGCTGCCATACCCCCCCACAACCTCGGTCTCCTCATGTTGCGCGGTATTTCGAGCAACGGCCCACACGGTCAGGCGAAGCAATGCGTCATCAACGCCTTTGACACGGACTACCTTCTGTCGGCTGATGAAGTGATGGCCAGCATTCTCCACCTCGCGCACAACATGGACGACGACCCTGCACCGGACACACCCGCTCCGGCCATATCACCCCCTCCCATCTCCGCGTTCGTCGCTGCGGGCCGCGGCTCGCACAGCGGTCGAGGCCCACCACACCGTAACCCTCGCGGCCATCGACCCAACAAGTGTGGCGTTTGTGGCAGCCTCAACCATCTCATGTCCGCCTGCACTGCCACGGATGACGCTATCCTTAAGTGGAATCTCGCCAAGCGTAAGATGACCGTCCAGAAGTACGGCGCCGCCGGTGGCACCCCCTCTGCTCACGCTGCGCTGCTAGGCGACGTCCTTGCCGACGACGCCCCCGCCGATGACACCGACTGCCTACCCACCCTCGAGGACTGCGCTGATGACTACGATGACGACGATGTGAGTGTCCCATTTAGCTCTGTGGCATTCTCCTCTTCCCTCGCCCCGGGTCGTAACCTGTCACAGTTTTGGGTCGTTGATTCCGCCTGCTCGATTAATTTCAGCGCGTTTCGAGATGACTTCGTGAAATTCACGCCCCCCTCCGCTCCCTCTCGAGTGGGCGGTGTCGGCGTTGACGTTAAGGGCAGTGGCTCAGTGCGGATTTCTGTCAGACTTGCCTCCGGCCAGCTCATTCACCGCACTGTGTATGCATCCTACACCCCTGACCTATCATCTCGCTCCGCTCAGCGTATCGGCAGACTACTTAGTGTCAGCTGGATGCAAACTCACAGCGGATGTGAATTCGTCTTCCCCTCCAACTCTGACACTGGTTTGCTTTTGGTACCCACAGGCATGGGTGTGCTAGAACCGTCCGGAAACGGTCTCTACCTCCTTCCCCACTAGCCGGACCTCCCTTCCAGCCCACCCGCACCGGCGGAACTTGACGCCTCACCTCAAGTTGCCCTTACTGCCCAGTGTGATCCCGTCTTGTGGCACCGTCGGTTTGGCCACCTCAACATGCAAAGCCTTCAAGCCCAGCATAATCACGGTGTCCCGACTAGCCCTGTGTTAGCTAGCATTGTAAACAAAGTTTCTTGCGACTCTTGCTTACTTCATAAAGCTAAAGCTGCACCACGCAACACAGCCGCTTGCGCGAAGCCATCCCACCCCCTCCTCAACTTGTCCGCTGACCTCTGGGGCCCGGTCAATGTCCCCTCCCCACATGGCCTCCGCTACTGCTTGCTCGTCATCGACCACCACACCAACTACATGTGGGTGCGGTTCCTTAAGTCTAAAGACGACGCATGTTCGGAATTGGAAACCATCCTCTTGGACATAAAACACTTGCATGCCCGCCATCACTCCCAGACGGGCGCGTTTGCACCGGTCCTCAAGTTTGACTCCGACTCTGTGTTTGAAGCTGTTGTCACTCGCCGGATGTGCGCACACCTCGGCGTCGGGGTTCAGTTCTCTACCCCATACGCCCACCACATGCTCGGCAAGGCCGAACGTCCTTGGCGAACTATCCGGGACAATGCATCGGCGATGCTCCACAACATGGCCGTTCCCAACTCCATGTGGTCGTGCGCTGTCATCACTGTTGTGTACCTTCGCAACCGCACGTACAGTCGCTCGGTCGGACCTAATGGGGGCGTCCCCCTCACACTCCTTACGTCGTCGGTGCCCGACGCCTCCAAGTTCCGCGTCTTCGGCTGCGCCGTTTTCGCCAAGGTCCCCGACAAACAACGTCGGAAACTCAGTGAAGAAGCATTTCGCGGCGTCATGGTGGGCTATCCCCCTGACGCACCCGGGTATCGTGTCTACAATCCGGAAACGCGTCGCATCACCACTTCCGTACATGTTGTCTTTCAGGAAAACACCCCAGGGTTCGACACACAACCCTCCGTCGACTCGGCCATCACCGACTCTTCGGAAGACGTACCCGCAGACTCACCCCTATCCCAGCCCATTGACCTCACACTACCCACACCCCTACCCCCCCCCGGCAGCCCCTCGCCATGCTCGGCTCCGCTCCCACCCCATTCGCTACGGCGATATGGTTGCCCACCTGTCCGACTACCCACCGACTCTCGTAACGGCGTGTTGTGATCCTGAACAAGGCAAAGCTCAAGAGGACATATTTGAGCACCCTCACGTTCCCGACCTTGTCACGGGTCCCCCACACACACCTGCCGGCACGTCCTCTACTGCCGTCGCCCTCCTCTCCGCCCGAGAGTGTGTGGAACCAAAATCCTACCGGGCTGCGCTGGACAGCGCCCAAGCTCCCCAATGGCAAGCCGCTATGCAACATGAGTATTCCTCCCTCATCAGCAACGGCACGTGGGACCTTGTGGACCTCCCCCCAGGCCGCATGGTCGTTAACATCATGTGGATCGTCAAAGTCAAGTCGGATACAGCCGGCGACGTCTCCCGCTTCAAAGCGCGGTTCGTCGCCAAGGGGTACAGTCAACGCGCTGGACTGGACTACACGGAGACCTTCTCCCCGGTCATCCGCATGGCCAGCCTGCGTCTCTTCCTAACCATCGCAGCCGCCCGCGACCTTGAACTCTGCCAGCTTGACATCGACACAACGTTTCTCTACGCCCCCATCCGGGAGGATGTGTACATCCGCCAGCCCCTCGGCTTCACCGATGGCACGTCCAAGGTTTGTCACCTCAAGCGATGCCTCTACGGCCTTAAGCAGTCCCCCCGCGAGTTCAACATGCTACTTCGTGCATGGCTCGTCGACCATGGATGGCAACAATGCGTCTCCGACCCGTGCATCTACATCTTCCGCACCGGCCACGTTTTCGCCATGATCGCCTTGTACGTCGATGACATTCCCGCGGCCTGCAATGATGCCACTTGGCTCGCATCGTTCAAAGCCCAACTCGGAGCACGGTTCAAGATCAAGGACCTAGGCGACCTCTCCCAACTCCTCGGCATGCACATTACCCGCGATCGCTCCACGCGCACAATCTCACTGGACTAGTCCAAGTACCTGCGCGACATACTCGCCAAGTACGGCATGTCCGACTCTAAGCCGTCGTCACTTCCGACGGACCCGGGCTTTCTCGCCGGCCTCGCACACTTGAATTCGCCCTCTCTCACAGGGGTGGCCAAGGACGTCTACCCCAACCTCCTGGGCAGCCTCCAGTACGCAGCCGTTTGTACACGCCTCGATGTCTCCACGGCGTTGAGCATCCTCGGCTCTGCCCAAGCCTCACCCACCGAGGCACACTTGCAGGCTCTGAAAAAAGGTCCTCCGCTACCTCCATGGCACCATCGACATGCGCCTGACGTGGGGGGGGGGGGGGGGGGGGGGGGGCACAGCCTCCAACTCACAGGCTTTGCCGACGCTGATTGGGCCAACGACAGCAGCACCCGCAAGTCTCCCTCCGGCTATCTCTTCACCCTCGGACGCGGGCCAATCAGTTACAAGTCCAAACAAGAGACTTGTGTGGCTCAATCCACGTGTGAAGCCGAGTACTACTCTGCGGTTGACGCCACCAAGGAGGGACTCCACCTCCGACAACTCTTGGGGGAAATCTTCAACTCCCCCATCACCGAAACCACCACCATCTGGGAGGACAACCAAAGCGCCATTGCATACTCCCAGAATGCCTTGGTCAGCGAGAAGACTAAGCACATCGGTCTGAAGTGGAACTTCCTGAAAGACCACGTGGAGCAGGGAACCATCAAGTTGAGGTACCTCCCCACTGACCAGATGGTGGCTGACATGCTCACCAAACCCCTCCCAGGACCTGCACTAGCAAGACACCGAAGTGCGATCCTTGGAGGACAAGACCCAATGCAACGCTTCATCCCGTAGCTACCTTCAGGGGGAGTGTTGTAAGTAATACCGTATACGTATTAGTTGCAGATAGCTATTGTAAGCTACTCTAGATATGATTAGTACATGTCTAGATCGGACATACCGATAAACTGTTTGACTCGGTACAGAGCTGTCGCTAGGCTACAGCTCTCCCACTTCTATTGTCCCGACACCACGCTTGTAGACTGGTTGTCGCCGTAACTGTTCCGTTTGCGGGACTGTGACTGTGACTCTAACTACGTTTGCGTAAGTTATCTTCCACACTAACTGTGTTTGCATGGTTCAATAACTCCACCATGGGGTGTTGGTGTTACTGGTGTTGCTACGGAGGGTGCAGCTGCTCATGCTGCTACACGTGCTGGTGTTGGTTGGAGTGCGGAGATTGCCCTTTCTATCGGAGGACAGCGCGTTGTTGTTGATGTGCGGAGGGCTACAACTGGGGCTGTTGCTGCTGTTGCAACTGCTGCTGGTAGTGCCGTTGCCACCGGTAGTGAAGGTGCTACACGTGGGGTCTTAATGACTGTTGGTGCTGTTTTGCGGCCGGCTGCTGCGGCACCTCCTAGTGGACACAGAGACGTTGCTAGAAGGGTGTCTGGTGACGTTGCTGTTCGTGTTGCAGTAGCCACCTGTGCAAGTTCTAGGCCAGTTGTTGCACATGGTGGCACTAGGGGTGCTGCTGCTACAAGTGGAGCCACTACTCCTGGACGGCACAATGTTGTTGATGCATTTACTGCCGCTGGTGGCCGTCGTCCTGTTGTTGTTGGTGGTGATGCTGCCGCTGCTACTCATGGTGTTGCTGGTACTACTGCGGTATGGGTTGATGCTGGTTTGCGGGCGGTTGCTGGTGTTCGTAGGCAAAGGGATGCACATGGTGGTCCGGCTATTGGTGTTGCTACGGATGCCGCTGGGCTTCGAGCTCCTGTTGTGGGTGCTGCTGCGGATATTGCTTCAAGGGGAGCTACTGCTGCTAGATGGCACTAGGCTGCTGCTATTGCCACAAATGTTGGTGGGCTTCGCCCTGTTGCCGTTGGTGATGCTGCCGCTGCTTATGCTAGCGGTGCTCCTGCAAGTGGAGCCACTGTTCTTACATGGCACCGGGCCGTTGCTGCTGATACCGATGCTTGTGGGCTTGGCCATGTTGCTGGTGGTGTTGCTAGTGGTACTTCTGTTGCATGTGTTGATGCCGGTTGGCAGCCGGTTGCTGGCATTGGCAAGGAGAGGGCTGCAACTAGCGGTACTAGTACATGTAGCGGTGTTGCGGGGGTGGGTTCTGGTGCTAGTTGGCGACCGGCTGATGCCCCTGTTGGTGGGGCCGTCGGTGCTGTAGCACCCGCCGGAGTTGGTTCGTGGCAACTTGTTGTTGGTGGTCTTGATGGGCAAAGAGCTGGCCGTGTTGCTGCCGGAGACCCCTTGGCACCTGTTAGCGGTGGTTGGCGCTCGGCCGTTGCTACCAGCGTCCATGAGCAGAGGGTTGCGGCGAGTGGTGTTGCTACTGCTATCGCTATGGGACTTGCGTTTGCCGGGGCTCGCTCGCGCCGGGCTGCTAGTGTTGGTGATGGTGCTTGTGGGCACTGACATGTGGCTGGTGGCAGGGCCGCTGGTGGTGCTTATGCACTTGTCTGTGCCGGCCCGCGCCCGGTTGCTGCGGCATGGGCTGTTGGACAGAGAGATCTAGCCGGTGATGGCGCTGCTAGTGGTGCTCCTGCAAGTGCCGGTCAGCGACTCGCCGATGTTGCCACGGCCCGTGTGCAGAGGATTGACAGCGATGCCGGTTTTGCAGCTGCTGGTGCCAGTGGACAGAGTGCTTCTGCTGCCGGGCGGAGGGCTGGAGCTGGTTGGCGGCGAGATGATGTTGTTGGAAGCCGGCGAGTTGCGGTTGCTGCAGCTGGTGCCCATGCTGGAGCTTCAGGGTCGGAGCCGGGCCTAAGTGCATCGGGTGTTCTATCCCCGTCGCGGGGGGAATGTTACACTTGCGCTCCGTGTGGCATACGGTTTGTTGGGCGTAAATGGCGCTCTAATTTCGCCAGACACACGAACATGTTCATAACTGGCAATGGCCCCTCTACTTCAGCACACCGTCGCCAAGCTCGCCACCTTGCGACCTTCTCTCCGGCCTTGTTTTCCCTTTGTGCCTCGGGCGGCCACCTTCTATCTGCCACCCAAGCTCGACCTCTTATCGCTCCATGCCTACACTGTGTGGCTGCTCCCGTTTCTCCAATTTTGCCTCACGACTATGCTGGCAGCTCCCGGCCGCCGCTCATTGGACCACGCCCCCTCCGAATAGCTATTACCCCTCCCCCCCTTGCTTGGGGTGGCCTCCCCCCCTTGGCTCCACTCCCTTCCCCACCCCGGGCCGAACCGGAGTTTACCCCCTCACTCCCCCCCCTACACATGATGGACCCCCGATACCTCATGGACAAACTTTTATGCCCTCATCTGCCGCTGCATTCCGCCGAGAGGCTGCTCTCCGATCCCCCCTCGGGCTGTTATTCCTGCCTCATGGTGCTCCGACAACGACCCGGTCGCTTGTCTACTTGAGTTCAGACCTGTCACTGTGGCCCGAGGGGTTTGTGCGACAGCGAGAGACGACCTACGTTCTGCCCTACAAGACACCCTCGAATATGCGACCTCCCTTCCCTCAACGGACTCTCGGGCTGTTGGAGCTTTTTGGGCAATTCACCTCTTTATTGGCGGCCTCCTCCTCCGACCGTTCCCGGCGGCGGCCGGTGCTCGCATCCGCTCCTTGGTTCAACGTCGAGTCCGTCTCTCGTTCTCTACGTCCGGAGAGGACGGACTCACGGGCATTGACACCCTTCTACGTGATATTCGAAATGGAGGTGAGCTTGCACGTGCGTGCCCGGGGGCTTCTGCGTCTAGACGCCCCGGCGGTCGGGGCCGGGGTGGGGGGGCTCTCGCCGTCGCCGGGCCCAGAACACTCAACGGGAGCAGCGCCACCCACCGACTCGCGCCTCTATGAAGGTGACCTCCGACGCCGTGCTGCCTTCCCGTCGGTCCCGTGAGCTAGTGGAAGTTGGCCAGTTGCGACGGGCCCGTATGGCCCTTGACGGAGCCGACTTCGGAATGGTGGAGGACGCGGACGCGGCTTTGGCCGCTCTTCAGCGGGTGCATCCTCCTCCCTGTACTCCCCATCCAGACTGTGATCTCCCCGACCCTCTGCCCCCCCCGGCGCGCCCACCCCTCACGTATTTAGATGACAGTGACAACCTCAAAATGTGGGAGGAGTCTATGCTCCTTGTCTTGAGAAAAGCACCTCGCTTGTCAGCCCCCCACGTTGATGGCTGGCGATGGGAACATGTCCGTGACTTGAATGTTCCGGCATGGCGTAAGTGGGTGAACCGTTAATCGGCGGGAAACATTCCCGAGGCTACGGTGGACTTTTTGGCGAGTGCGACCGGGTGGGCTCTTGACAAGCAAACCGGGGTTGACCGCGACGCCACTCGCCTTCGGGGTGAGGCTCCTAAAGTCCGGCCGCTAGCTGCAAGCAGCGTTTTGTCGCGGTTAGCTCATTGTCACGCCATAGCGCGGATAGCGATTGTCGCGGCCGACCACTTGGGCCATGTACAACGATCGGTTTTCACCAAAGCGGGTATCGAGCGAGCCATTCATACCACTCGCATTGGCCTACAAGCTATTCCTGATTGTAGCCTTCTAAGCTTGGACCTTGAGAACGACTTGAACACCATTTCCCGCCGGAGTTTCCTTGCGCAGCTGTACAAGAACCGTGACTTGCATCCCATTATCCCATTGGTTGAGATGATATATTCACGGGACTCCACGGTGTATTACTTCGACCCCAACGATGCTTCGCTCCTACACGGCACGGTTCAATCTCGTACGGGTGTCCGACAAGGAGATTCTCTTGGCCCGCTTTTGTTCAACCTGGCGATAAGCACCCCCCTCCGGAATATTGGAGAACAGTGCAAGGATTCAGCGGCGATCCAAGCCTTTTTTGATGATGGCAAGTATTTGATCAAAACACCTTTCGTCCCGACTGTGATTACGGTGGCTACGGAGGAACTGGGGAAAGTCTGCTCGAATGTTCAACCAATCAAATCTTCGTGCATGGTACCTCCGGATACGGCCCTTGAACTTGTCGAGGTGATACGGGCGATGGTCCCCGTTGTTACGGGTACTAGTAACCTTGGAGCCCCTTTGGCGATGGACTTCTCGATGGCAGACGGCCCTCCAGCGTCTCATAATGAGAACTATGTTCACTTTTGGCTGCAAGACACCGTTGAGGCTCATCAACTCCTCTTGGACAAGATCGTATGCTTTGCTATGTCGGACTTCGGAGGGGCACACGCCGCTTTCCGCTTGATGATCACATGTGCGGTACGCCGCTATGGTTTCTTGCTCCGCACCCTCCCCCCAGATATCTGCCGATCGTACCTTGCTACTGCAGATAGGGCCGTTCGTGCAGCAGTTTATCGAATCTTGGGCGTTTCTTTGGACGCACAAACACTCGATCAACTGAATTGTGCTAAACGACAGCTCTCCCTCCCTGCGGAGTTTTGGGGGCTTCATGTACCGTCCCTCGAGCTCGACGCCGAACCTGCTCACTATGCTTCATTCACTGCGACCCTCGCCAACCTGATTACTGATTACGAGTCCGAGTCGCTAGGTCCTTTGTACGGTCTCATCCGACAGGAACTACTGAATGTTGCCACTTCTACTTTACCGTGGGCGGTCCAATTGCGCAATTCGTACGACTCTATCTCCACTATGGGCGGGTTTTCGGAATCGGAGCTTGTGGTGTTGACTAACACACTGAACCAAAACCTTTCCGATTAAATGTCGGGCCCGATGTCGAGTTGGTGGTATCTACGGTCAACAATGCGGTGGCACCCGCTACCCAAGTGACTAGCCTACAACTTCCGACTTCCGGTGCTCTCACTCGCTTGGGAGATTCCGGGGGCCACATTCAAGGGGGCATTTCGCGCATTCTTCGAGCCCGGGCCTACCTTGAACTCTTGGCGTTTTGCAGACCTTCCCCACCGGACTGCAGGAGGATGATTTCGGGTACGGGTCGCGAGGCTTTGGCTCCCTTTTTCGCTTCACATGAGTCCAGTTTCAAGGTGCCATCCGATTGCTATACGATGGCAGCCCACCGGGTGCTTGGCTTGACTGCGGAGCGCGCCGCTCATGTTCGAAAATGCCCTCGGTGCAATGAGGCCCCTTCAGAATCTCGCGGGTATGGATCTTCGTCGACGGTATCGAGCATCTTTATGTCGGGTGAGCGCTCAACAGCCGCTATGCTCATGAACCATATCCCCCGGTGCCCTTGCTCTTGGTATATCATTCAACTCCACGACCGTATTGTCCACGTGCTTGAAGAGTTCATGCTTGAAGCGGGAGCTACTAAGGGCCGGGACTTGCGGTTGGAGGTCTGCCGTATTCGGTCGGGAGCTTCACGTGATCGTCATGGGGATGTGGTTTGGTTAGACTTCATGGCTCCGCACCGTCATCTTGTTGTTGATGTGACGGTTACAAGTGCTCGCACGAACACCAACGTTCCTCGTATAGGTGCTCGCCTCCCACTCCCTGGCAGCCTTGCATTGGGAGCTCAGCAAGGCAAACTTGATGCGGACCTCCGCACTTCCGCTTTGCTTGGCACGCCTTCGGTTGAGTCGGTCCATGACTAGTATCCCTTGGCCATGGAGGATGGGGGCCGGTTGGCGCCGATGGCGGCTGAGTTGGTCGATCGCTTGGCTATTTTGGTGGCTGTTCGTCGCTTCCCTGGCATGGGGGCCGCTGACTCTCGTTCCTTGCGCTATGACAGTTTGTTAGAGTTGGGAACGGATAGTTACACGGAGGTCGTGCCGGCCCCACAAGGGGGCCGGCTGTGGTGACTAGAGAAGTGTGTGGAGAGAGATGGCGGCCGGCGAAGGCACCGGCAAGGCCGGCCGACCGCCACTAATAGGGAATAGAGTACCGCTAATAGCATAACACTAAGTACTAGAATGACAAATGGCTACCTTGTACATAAGTACTATGCAACGGGATGCTAGTGCTAACACCCCCCCTCAAGGTAGCCGAGGTCTTGACGTCGTCCTAGCTTGCGTTGAGGAAGGTGTCATCTTGGTAGAAGGTGTAGTGCTTTTAGCGTGTGCCTCCGGCCGGGTAGGTGTAGCGACATGCGCTCACAAGAACGTGCCGCTACCGGCGAGTTGCCGATATGAAGCAGTTCCGAATGTACTGTGTAATGTACTAGTCTGACATGTAGCGGGAAAAACTGTCCACGGGAGAATTAGCCGACGCATGAGAGCGACCGGCGAGGAAGAAGCACAGCCAACAAGGCCGTTAGGAGCGTGTAGGCACGCAAAAAACATAGACGGGCGCTCGTGTTGACTCCCCCTTTCACGCCGTGGGAAAGTTAAGCTCCTCGCTAAGTAAGGTGAGTGTTGCGGCATTGCCTCGGGAAAAAATAATAACAGTACTAATTAAAGTACTGAAAGGCTAGGTGAGACTGAAAGTTGGGTGGGGCGAACGTGGCGCCGGGCGCTTTACACACGCTCTTCTCCTTTTTACGTGGGAGATGGTAGGACAGTCGCGGACAACCAGCTCGAAGGCGAAGCGTGGGGTCGGTGGGACGATGAATTACTAGCGTGGCGCCGAGCGCTTTACACACGCTCTACTCTTTTTTACGTGGGAGTAGATAGGACTAGCGTGGCGCCGAGCGCTTTACACACGCTCTTCTCTAGTGTAACTTGGTGGAGGGCCCATAACCTGTTAGAGTTGGGAACGGATAGTTACACGGAGGTCGTGCCGGCCCCACAAGGGGGCCGGCTGTGGTGACTAGAGAAGTGTGTGGAGAGAGATGGCGGCCGGCGAAGGCACCGGCAAGGCCGGCCGACCGCCACTAATAGGGAATAGAGTACCGCTAATAGCATAACACTAAGTACTAGAATGACAAATAGCTACCTTGTACATAAGTACTATGCAACGGGATGCTAGTGCTAACACAGTTATGTCCGTATGCAGCATTTTGTTCGTCGATCTACTTCTCTTCCGTTTCGGCGTTTTTTGGGGGATGTGCGACGTGAATTCATGCAACGTCTTTCTGCTGCTCTTCATGGCACTCTGGGTTCTTATCTCCGCGACGCTTTTCAGGAGGACAGTGCTGGTGCTTTGGCATGGCTTCATGTTCCTCGGGCTTAGGTTTTTTCCTCCTTTATTCTTTTTTGCTTGGTGGCCTCCACTGCTTTTTCTTGTAAGAAATTTTATATATATGGATGATATGAAGATAGTCCCGCATAAGTACATGTACGCAGAGGTTTTTTTTTGCGCGTGCGTCCCCGCCAGGAGAGAACCCAAGATTAGTCTCGCATGGAGTGTGCTAAATTCCGAGCCCACGAGTGGCGTTATACGAAAATTCCACATGAGGCAACATGTCTATCAAGTTTTATCCATCGTAGCAAACGAAACAACGTAGAAGCCGTTGAAGTGTGTTGTTGACGCGCTCTGTTAACCCATCCGTCTCCGAGTGTCGGCTAGAAGACATGTTGAGACGTGTTCCGAGAAGTCTCCAAAGCGTATGCTATAAGCCGCCAACGAGCTTTGGGTCGGGATCACATACGAGCACCCGAGGCAGTCCGTGTAATCGGTAGACTCCTTGTAAAAACAAATTTTCCTTTGGTGTCACGCTATATGTACATGGCAGGAAATGGGCCATTCGGGTCAGATGGTCGACCACGACAATCACCACATTGTTAAAACCTTTCCTCACATGCAAGTGTGTTAAGTAATCAAGGCCGAGTGTGTGCAATGGTATGGGTGGAACATGTAATGGGTAGTAACGACTTGCAGCCATATGTGGTTGAATCTTTGCTCGTTGACACACGACGCAACGCTCACGAAAATCTTTCACATCTTGGCGAATTCGATTCCACCATAATCTGTCGAGCGCTTTAGCAAGAGTGGTCGGTTCTGCAACGGCCTCGACTTTCTTTGTTGAAACCGAAATTTTACGAGCTGACACGGTGTAACCCAGGAACTCCATCTTTTGAAGACCGAAGAAGCGCTTTTTAAGGCGCAGCTTCAAGCCCTCCTCTTTGAATCTTTGAAAAACAAGACGCAAGTGATCCATGTACTCCTTGAGGGTGCGAATGTAGACGCCGACGTCGTCGAGGTAGACGGTTACGAACTTTTGTAAAAAGTCGCGTAAGATGTCATTCACCATTCCTTGAGATGTAGCTCACGCATTACACAGTCCGAACGGCATGGCGACCCACTCCATTAAGCCATCAAGTGTCTGACACGCAGTCTTGTGAATGTCTTAATCACGTGCTCGAACTTGCCATAAACCATACGCTAAGTCGAGATGAGTATGAAAATTTCCGTTTTTGAGTTCATCGAGTATGTCATCCACACGCGGAAATGGGTAAGCGTCCTTACGCATAACCTCGTTGAGACCGCGGTAGTCAATGCAAAGTCGAGGCGAACCATCAGCCATGCGCAATGGCTGAGCCGAACTCAATGTGACTTGGTCGAATCAAGTCATCCTCGATTGCGTAATTGAGCTGTCGGTTAAGTTCAACGCGCTCCGCATGTGACCATCTGTTAAGTTGTTGACGTTTCGTCGAGCTAGTTGTGTCAATGGGATGATCTCAATGTCGACTTACTATTGGAATCGGGAACGGATAGTTACGCGTAGGTTGGGCCGGGTATGGTTACTAGAGAAGTGAGAGGAGAGAGATGGCGGCCGGCGAAGGCACCGGCAAGGCCGGCTGACCGCCACTAATAGGGCATAGAGTACCGCAAATAGCATAACACTAAGTACTAGGACAAATAGCTACCTTGTACAGAAGTACTAGGCAACGGGATGCTTGTGCTAACACCCCCCCTCAAGGTAGCCGAGGTCTTGACGTCGTCCTAGGTTGCGTCGAGGAAGGTGCCATCTTGGTCGAAGGTGTAGTGCTTGTAGCGTGTGTCTCAATCCGGGTAGGTGTTGCGACATGCGCTCATAGGAACGTGCCGCTAGTGGCGAGTTGCCGATATGAAGCGGCTCCAAATGTGCTGCGTAATGTACGAGTCAAACATGTAGCGGGAAAAACTTTTCACGGGCGAATTAGCCGACGCATGAGAGCGACCGGCGAGAGAGAAGCAAAGCCAACAAGGTTGTTAGGAGCGTGTAGGCACGCAAAAAGCATAGACGGGCGATGCTCGTGTTGACTCCCCCCTTTCGCAGTGGGAAAGGTTAACTCCTCACTAAGTTAGGTGAGCATTGCCGCGTTGCCTCGGGGAAAAACAATAACGGTACTAATTAGAGTACGCACGGGCCGAAAAATTCGCGGGTCGCTTCTAAACAACCACAACCGGTCGAGCGCATCGGTGGACTAAATGCTAGGTGAGACTGAAAGCTGGGTGAGGCGAGCGTGGAGCCGGGCGCCTTACATACGCTCTTCCTCTTTTTACGTGGGAGATGGTAGGACAGTCGCGGACAACCAGCTCGAAGGCGAAGCGCGTTGTCGGCTGGACGATGAATTATTGGCGTGGCGCCAAAAGCTTTACACACGCGCTAGTCTTTTTTACGTGGGAGTAGGTAGGACTAGCGTGGCGTCGAGCACTTTACACACGCTCTTCTCTAATACAACTTGGTGCAAGGCCCATAACCTGTCGGAATCGGGAACGGATAGTTACACGTAGGTCCTCACAAGGGAGCCGGGTGTGGTAACTTGAGAAGTGAGGAGAGAGATGGCGGCCGGCGAAGGCAACGGCAGGGCCGGCCGACCGCAACTAATAGGGAATTGAGTACCTCAAATAGCATAACGCTAAGTCAATCCGGCTAGTGTTTGGACAAGTTCGACCACGGCCTCCACGTCTATTGCCACGACTACGACCTCGACCAAACCATGACCCCTCGCCTCGTTGCCACGTTTAGATGCCTCGACCCTTGGGTGTTAAGGTCATCAGGTCGCTTCCTAGTAGGTTGTCTTCCCCCATGGGTAGTTGACTGAGTAATTGTTGGCCAAGCACGACCCTGATGTGGCGAATCAGTCACGAGGTCACTTAGAAAAGTCTGAAGCTCCACCAAGGGTAAAATGTAACCCTTTTGTTGTGAACGATGAGACTTGGCATGAGTCTAAAGTTGAAAATTAGCCAGCCCATTGATGAATCGAACACAATGAAGATGATCCGTAAGAGATTGTCGGGACCTTCGTACAAAGTCATTGAACAGCTGAGTGTATTCGGCGTAACTCAAGGTTCCTTGCGCAAATCCGAGTAGGGCGCTAATTACGTCATCCCGGATGTTAGGCAACAAGGACGTCTTACAAATCTCAGGCACAAGAGATTCAAAAGAATCTTGAATAGAAGCATGTTACTTTCGGTTAAGCCAACACATGTTCAAGGGTCCAGAAAACTGAGACGTAGCCCAAACAAAGACGTTGTACTACGAGTCAGCGTTAATTCCAAGATTGGCAAAGCTTTGAGGTTGTGCCTTGAGCCAGTCTTCAAGCTCACGTGCGTGAGGTGCGTCACGGCTTGTATGGTAGGCGGATTTAATTGCAGCTTTACGCTGCGTCTCAGTAAGAGTTATTGTCAAACCAATAAAGGTCGTGGTAGGGGCCGGAATTTTCATGCGTAAATGAGTCGGGGTTTCTCTACACAGTTGATTAATATACCCCTGGATCAACATCCACACATGGCCAGAATTAGCCGTTGTAAAACGGGGCCATAACCACAATAGCCTCGGTAACGACGTGTCCTCGTTAGAAAACAACCGCTTAGAAATTACAGCTCCTCCTAAAGCCTCCCATTGAGCCACGTAACCAAAGTGAAGTAACTCGAATTTACGTTGAGTAGTAGGAAGTAACCCAGTCTTAGATGGCGTAAGCGAAAGACCGTCAATGTCAATGGATTCTAGAACGGCGTAAGTACCATCCAGATCAATGGTCGATGACAAGGCAGTAACAACTTGCGAAAACTAAGATGGGGTTCGTAAGTTAGCTGTCACGTTAGGTACATGATTAGATGCCAAAAAGACATAAACAAGATGATGTTTCCTTACACGTAACGACACTCGAACCGCATTGTTACTCAATGGGGTAAAATCGTCGACAATCAAGGTAAGGCATGTTTCCTCGAAGAGCTCGCGAACGGCAGCATCGACATGATCTTCATTAGGCAAGATCGAACCGGCAAGACACCAAATTTTACCGGTACGGGGTTCACGCTGTAAAATGAGCTAAATGCTAGAGGCTGTGGAACCTCCGACAAGCAGTACGACCACCACGTAATTACCATGTCCAAGAGAAGCCATCTCGAATCAATCAACCATCGTCGAACGAATCAAGCGACAACGAAAGCGTGCGTCGACCAAAGAGCTCCGAAACTAGTGTGGGAGTTTGCCTATTGTAAGCTAAATGCAGACACAAGTATGTTCTATAATGCTTGCTATTGTTGTCACTACAGGTGGA
>JAPMLY010000641.1:0-183115 GCA_026401115.1 Tetraselmis chui
ACACCTGGCAAGGCACCAGCATAGCCAACCCCGAATACGACCACGAATGCATGAGACGAGCCATGGAACACGCAATCACCAGCGCACACCTCACAGCCCCTCACACACCCAGCGCAACCATCCTCATCCTCCCCCGATGGGAACACACACCCTATCGCCACTCCAAATACATCAACTCCCCATACACCCACCACCTTTACACCCTCCCCAATGACGCAAACACATTCCTACCCCCCGACCAACACACTGGCAACCCCACCCCCACCCCATTCGGCACACGATGGATGGTCGACATATACCTCGTCGCCAACCCCCTCGCACTCTCCACCCTCCCATCACCCACAGCCATGACCGCACTTCACAACACTCTCGAATCTATCTACGACACTCACCTCCCCAACCCCATCATCACCCCCCCTCCTCCACACCTCATTGTCACCTACTCACCCCACTCAGCAGGTATATACCACCGCCCCCCAAACCCAACTCACCCCCTCACATACCCCCTCCCAGACCGCGTACATCTAACGTACCCCCCCACCAGAGGCACCCTTGCTTGGAACTGGCAGGACTTTGTATACACTGACGGCTCGAAAAAAGGCAGCTCGACCCCCCTCGGAGCAGCAGCTACCCACCCCGCCTCGGACACCAAAGTCAAAATCCTGGTGACCTCTACCCCTCCCTCCCATACAATAAATCGGGCTGAATTAGCTGGCATAGATGTAGGCCTCCAACTTGGCCGCACCCACCTCCTCACAGACAGTGCGTGCTCCCTCCGCCTCATACAAGGCTACTTAAACTGCCCTTCCGCTTACCGCCACAACATTCATCGCGACACCCTCTCATCTATCACACACACCCTTAAAACCCGCTGCGAAGCAGGCATCCGTACACACCTCGGCAAAATCAAAGCCCACAACCATTCCCTAGGCAACGACCTCGCAGACACACTCGCAAACCAAGTCGCGGATGGTCACCCACCCGACACTTTATACACCACAGGTTCTGAAGTCACAATAGGCCACTGGACATGGCCATACACCCTCCTCCCACAAACCCTAGGGGACCCCATACCCTACAGATACACCAACCTCAAATCCGACGCACACACCTACAGCACAAAACACACACACACTCCTCTCTCGCAAACAACCAAACACGGAGCCCTCCTCGCCCGCGCCGCGAAGGACGGCGCCGATTTTTCTTACCACAAAAAACACTCAACCCTCACAAATATCCAGTTCACACACAAACAAGAATTCATGTGGGGCGTCCACAACACCCGCCTACTTACTCACAACCCCACCCTGCGCTGCCCCCTATGTGGTCAATTCATCAGCAACGGCCACATGGCCGGTAACTGCCCCTCTATGTCTGGTCTAAGACAGGACCGACACAACAGCGCTCTGCAACTCCTACTCTCCCTACTGGAACGCCACAACGGAGGACGTTGGGAAACCATCACCGCAGACTTCGGTAACAAACCCATAAAATCGTTTGCTTCCCCCACCCCTGCCCTCACTCCACTTGACTGCCACCCACCTCACCCCACCCACATGCCCACCCGACTTGTTGCTGCTGACGAAGGTCTCTCGCCTGACTCCCTCACCTCATGCCCCGCCGTCCTCCCCCCTGAGATTCTCCCCCCCCTGCTTCGTCCCCCTGCACACAAACCTGACTTCATCCGCATCCTCGAACCCCGATTCGTTGGTCACTCCAACGGTCGCCGTCGCTACGCGTCCATAAAAAAGATTCAGATAGGGGAATGGAAGTACTGCACAGACAACAACCTCTCCCACACAGCCGACCTCATACGTGACAAATACACACCCCTTGCGAACGCCATCAGAAACCACTGGCCAGGCACAGTGGTCGACATCCTCCCCATAGTCATGAGCCGCACAGGTACACCGCACTCCTCCACCATCACGAGTCTCACCTCCCTTCTCACCGCCCGCACCGACCCTCCAGATAAACTCGTCTCCAAAGCACATCTCGACACATCTCGCATTCTTGCACAACTCCATACGCATACTGTCCAATGGCTGCATCACCTCCTACGCATATACCGCATCAAGTCCCGCACGACCTCCCGCCGCGCATCCGCACATTGCCCCCTCGCACGACCCTGACTGCACACAACCTTCGTCTCTACTTGCACCCTCCCCGGGGGGGAGTAAAACCCCCGAACACCCTTGGAGAGGTTGGATTAGGTGGTTAACGGTCTAGCCCTGACTTGTAAGTTCCCTGTATGGCATAGTTGGGAGGGCCCAGAGACAGCAGCCGACGCATCCGGCTTTTGGTGAAAAACCGGCGCATACGGTACATGTTGTAAACAATTTCAATTTCAATTTCAATTTCAATGTGCGTACCTGTACGTACCGGGAGGTATTGGTAGTACAGTATGCATAAGGACCCTTGCTACTAATATTGCAGTAGCGACGTACCCACGTTGTACGTCCATCCGATGGAAAAGCACGAATTGGAATTAGTAACGAGTACATGTACAATGTTATGTAATGTACTCTTGCAGGACTGTACTCGTCACACTCGTACCCTCCCCCTCTTGAGAGATCTTTGGGGTCGCCGTGAGGCAGACCTCCGTGGTCAAAGCTCCTTAACTGAAGCAGTTAATGGGACTCAGGAATGCGCGCTTGGTGAGCGTGCATGAAGTCGATGTACGCCAAAGTCTTGGCAAACTTGTGCCATTGGGGCGTTTCCAAGAAATCTTGTAATGCCATTGTTCGATGCACCTCGTTTAATCGGTGCCAGACACGTGGAATGTCGTCATCACGGAAGTGCGTCATGAAGAGCAAATATTTGCCTCGTCGTCCTTGTAACGACTTGATGCACACATCAGAAATGTGTGAGACGTCAAACTCCTCGTCGTCTCCTTCAAGAACAGTCACCGGGATAGCTGGTCGTAGTGGAACGGTACAACACGGTCGTAAAATGTTCACATGGAACACAAAATGTAAGCGTAATGTCGCTGGGAGTTTCAATCTGTAATTGTGTTTCCCAATTTGCTCCTCCACTGTAGAAGGTCCAAGATGCCTGTCTCTGAGTTTCCTGTTAGGCTTTCCACGTAGAAAAAGGTTTGCTGTAACGACTGACACCTTGTCTCCTTTGACGAAGTGTGGCGTTGTAGACGGTTCTGTGCGCGCTTGCATCTCGTCCTTGTGTAGTTGTAACACATAGCGTACCAGGGTATGTACTTCATGTAACAATCGTAACCGCTATGTTGCGTCTTGCGAAACCGGAATTGACGGTCGCATGCTAAACAGCATGTCTGGAGGCTCCTTAGGAGAGAATCCAAAATTGGCCTCAAACGGGGTGTGTTCAATTCCGAGGGCTCGAGAGGCGTTGTACGCGAATTCCACTTGTGGTAGTCGAGTCGTCCAATCAGAACCGTCATAGCAACAGAAGCAACGAAGAAGAAGCTGAAATGTGTTGTTCACTCGCTCTGTCAGTCCGGGCGCGGTGTGAGCAGGAGCAGAGGCGCAGGCTGCCGGTACTGTCAACAAGAACACGGCAGCTGCAAGCTCTTGGTCGGGACTCGGGACGCGGGGATATAGGCATTTAAGGCAGCAGTCAAACGGAATAGACAGCATTTTGACCGTGCTGCGCCCAACAAGAGCAGGCGACTAGAAGACATGTCCAGCCGCAGAGCTACAGAATGTAAAGAATGGTTTTAGAGTAGCGGTCAGCACAGTCGAGAAAAACATTTTGTAATTGAAATCAGCATCCGTGTGATTCAACTTTGATTTGTGTACTAAGCCTTTTATGCATTCACGTAAACATGTTTTTGAGCATTCACCTCAGCAGTTTTTCCTGAGCATTTACTTCCGCATGTTTCTGTGAATTAACCTCAGCAGGTTTTTTTGAGCATTTACCGAAGCATATTTTTGAGCATTCAACTGCTCAGCAGTTTTTCTGAGCATTTACCTCAGCATGTTTTTGTGCATTCACCTGCTCAGCAGTTTTTTTTCTGAGAATTTACCTTCGCATGTTTTTGAGCATTCACTTGCTCAGCAGTTTTTTCTGAGCATTTACCTTAGCATGTTTTGGAGCATTCACCTGCTCAGCAATTTTTTCTGTGTATCTACCTTAGCACGTTTTTGGAGCACTCACCTGCTCAGCAGTTTTTCTTCTGAACACTTACCTTAGCATGTTTTTGAGCATTCACCTGCTCAGCAGTTTTTCTTCTGAGCACTTACCTTACCATGTTTTTGAGCATTCTCCTGCTCAGCAGTTTTCCTGAGAATTTATCTTAGCATGTTTTTGAGCATTCACCTGCTCAGCAGTTTTTTTCTGAGCATTTACCTGAGCATGTTTTTGAGCATTCACTTGCTCAGCAGTTTTCCTGAGTATTTACCTGATCATGTTTTGGAGCATTCAACTGCTCAACAGTTTTTCTGAGCATTACCTTAGCATGTTTTTTAGCATTCACCTGCTCAGCAGTTTTCTTCTGAGCATTTACCTTGGCATGTTTTGGAGCATTCACCTGCTCAGCAATTTTTCTGTGTATCTATCTCAGCACGTTTTTGGAGCATTCACCTGCTCAGCAATTTTTCTTCAGAGCACTTACCTTCGCATGTTTTTGAGCATTCACCTGCTCAGCAGATTTTCTCTGAGCATTTACCTTAGCATGTTTTTGAGCATTCTCCTGCTCAGCAGTTTTCCTGAGAATTTATCTTAGCATGTTTTTGAGCATTCACCTGCTCAGCAGTTTTTTTCTGAGCATTTACCTGAGCATGTTTTTGAGCATTCACTTGCTCAGCAGTTTTCCTGAGTATTTACCTGAGCATGTTTTGGAGCATTCACCTGCTCAGCATTTTTTTCTGTATATCTACCTTAGCATGTTTTTTAGCATTGACCTGCTCAGCAGTTTTTCTTCAGAGCACTTACCTTACCATGTTTTTGAGCATTCACCTGCTCAGCAGTTTTTCCTTGAGCATTTACCTTAGCATGTTTTTGAGCATTCACCTGCTCAGCAGTTTTCTTCTGAGCATTTACCTTAGCATGTTTTTGAGCATTCACTTGCTCAGCAGTTTTCCTGAGCATTTACCTTAGCATGTTTTGGAGCATTCACCTGCTCAGCAATTTTTCTTTTGAGCATTTACCTGAGCATGTTTTTTAGTATTCACCTGCTCAGCGGTTTTTCTTCTGAGCATTTACGTTAGCATGTTTTTGAGCATTCACCTGCTCAGCAGTTTTTTCCGAGCACTTACCTCAGCATGTTTTGGAGCACTCACCTGCTCAGCAATTTTTTTCTGAGCATTTACCTGAGCATGTTTTTGAGCATTCACCTGCTCAGCAGGTTTTTTCTGAGCACTTACCGAAGCATGTTTTGTGTATTTACCTGCTCAGCAGTTTCTTCTGAGCATTTACCTTAGCATGTTTTCGAGCATTCAACTGCTCAGCAGTTCTTTCTGAGCACTTACCGAAGCTTGTTTTTGTGTACTCACCTGCTCAGCAGTTTTTTTATTGAGCACTTACCTTTGCATGTTTTTGTGTATTCACCTGCTCAGCAGTTGTTCTGAGCATTTACCTTAGCATGTTTTTGAGCATTCACCTGCTCAGCAGTTTTTCTTCTGAGCACTTACCATGTTTTTGTGTATTCACCTGCTCAGCAGTTTTCCTGAGCATTTACCTTAGCAAATTTTTTGCATTCACCTACTCAGCAATTATTTTGAGCTTTTACCTTAGCATGTTTTTGAGCATTCACCTGCTCAGCAGTTTTTCTGAGCACTTACCTTAGCATGTATTGGTGCATTCACCTGCTCAGCAGTCTTTTTTCTGAGCATTTACCTTAACATGTTTTTGTGTATTCACCTGCTCAGCAGTTTTTTTTCTGAGCATTTACCTTAGCAGTTTTTCTGAGCATTCACCTGCTCAGCAGTTTTTCGTCTGAGCATTTACCTCAGCATGCTTTTGAGCATTCATCTGCTCAGCAGTTTTTTCTGAGCACTTACCTTCGCATGTTTCTGTGCATTCACCTGCTCAGCAGATTTTCTCTGAGCATTTACCTTGGCATGTTTTGGAGCATTCACCTGCTCAGCAGTTCTTCCTGACAATTTACCTTAGCATGTTTTGGAGCATTCACCTGCTCAACAGCTTTTTTCTGAGCATTTAGCTTTGCTTGTTAAGCCAATCAACAATAGAGTGGATTATTCTGCCAATGGTGGCAAGTTGCTGAGCGTTAGATATCATCTTAAAGGCTCACAATATACGTTGGCGTGTGCTCACCACAAGGTGAGTGCGTGTCCTGTGATAGGCAAGTGCTAGGCACTTGCTGAGGGTGAGATGACATGCAGTGTCACTCACCGAGTGTAAGCATTCCTTATCGCCCCCTCAACTTTGACAATGTTTTTGTGTATTCACCTGCTCAGCAGGTTTTCTGAGCATTTACTTTAGCATGTTTGGAGCATTCACCTGCTCAGCAGTTTTTCTTCTGAGCATTTACCTCAGCATGTTCTTGTGCACTCACCTCAGCAGTTTTTTTCTAAGCATTTACCTTAGCATGTTTTTTTTGCATTCACCTGCTCAGCAGTTTTTCTGAGCATTTACCTTAGCATGTTTTGGAGCATTCACCTGCTCAGCAGTTTTTTTCTGAGCATTTACCTTAACATGTTTTTGTGCATTCATCTGCGCAGCAATTTTTTTTCTGAGCATTAACGTTAGCATGTTTTCGAACATTCGCCTGCTCAGCAGTTTTTTCCTGAGCATTTACCTCAGCATGTTTTGGAGCATTCACCTGCTCAGCAGTCTTTCTGAGAATTTACCTTAGCATGGTTTTGAGCATTCACCTGCTCAGCTTTTTTCTGATCATTTACCTTCCAATGTTTTTTGTGCATTACACCTTAGCAGCACCCCCCCCCCCCTCACAAGCAATGCATGGGTTTTTTTGGGGGGTGGGTGGGTCGGGCACAATTTTTGTTGTGTGAAGGAGGTAAATAGTTACAATGATGGCTAAGCCATGTAATGATACAATAATCATACACCATTCGCCTTATAACCTAGAGCATGTCATGCAAAGGGACGAGGACACAGTAGCAGAGATTACACACATCAAGCATGTTCATCCAAAAAGCCAACCGCACCAAAGGGGGGCTGGGTGTCGATCTCGTCGTCTGAGTCCGAATCTGAGTCGTCCTCGCTCTTTGGGTCAGGACCGCCTTCGCTCTGTTGCTGGTGCCGGTCGTCTCCGTCCACCACGGCATCCTAGAAGAGCAGAAGTCTCAGGAGGTCTTCATCATGCTCCACCCCAAAGTTTCCCATCTGCTGCTTGGCGTCTACAACCATGGCTTCATTGATCTCAACAGAAGTTTTGCTGCGACCCGCACTTAGTTGGCGGGGCTTAAGCCACCTCTTGGGGTAGCCCTTCCGAGCGATCAGATCCTGATAAAAACGCACAAAGCATAAGGTCTACTCCGCAACGCTATCAAGATGTGTTATAAGCAACTCAACAGCACTTACAAGTTATTCAGATATACTGGTAATGTGACAATATATAGTACTACACCGTACTTAGTACACATCATTAGTCTAGTTACCACCTGCGTGGTTAAAGCGAGCGTCTTGCTCTCGCTCCACTCACTTCTTTCTACCGACTCCAGCCCGTTCACATGCTGGGTGTCTAGATAACTATCCTTTACCTGCTTCCCTTCTCGAACCACCTATCCCTGGTTCTACAGGTTATGGGCTCCTCTACATCATCGTAGACAAATTCCTTTTTTTTTCCTTCACAGCCACAGCTTTTAGGCACCCCCGGCACTCGAGGCGTTGCCTCAATTTTCAGTACTATACACAATACTTCCGGCGTGAGTTTTCTTCCCTCGAGCTCTGCTCAGGCAACGCCGACACATCCCCCTGCCCCCGGTGTCGCCGGACCTATCAGCCGTCAGCTCACACGCGTTGAACGCACTCGTTCAACACGCACATGGTGCATACAAGTCCAATTCACGGGAGGGGGGAGCATTCTCGGGTGACTACTCATCAACGGGTTGCACGACAGCTTTCAGCGGCTCACTACTGCCACCCTGTGGCATAATCGCCTCGGCCACCTCCACATGCAGGGCCTTGAGGCCCAGCATGCCAATGGTGTTGAGACTGTCCCTCAACTTGGTCCCGGTGTAAGACATATTTCCTGTGATTCTCGTCTGCTTCACAAAGCTCAGTCCGCAGTCAAAAACTCATCACGATGTGACAAACCTGCATCACCTCTCATGCATGTGTCATGTGACCTGTGGGGC
Source organism: Tetraselmis chui (assembly GCA_026401115.1). Classification (NCBI taxonomy): domain Eukaryota; kingdom Viridiplantae; phylum Chlorophyta; class Chlorodendrophyceae; order Chlorodendrales; family Chlorodendraceae; genus Tetraselmis; species Tetraselmis chui. The sequence goes on from JAPMLY010000641.1 coordinate 8,256, forward strand.
CCAGTCAGCATTCCCTCACCACATGGCCTGCGCTATTGTATCTTTGTCATTGATTATCACACTCACTTCATGTGGGTCCGGTTCATGAAAACTAAGGACGAATCATGCGCTCTGCTCGAGTCGATCCTACTGGAAATCAAACACCTCCATGCCAAACACCATGCACACACCTCGGCACTTGCCCATGTGCTTTAGTTTGACTCCGACACAGTGTTTGAAGCTGCTGAGACACAGTCCATGCGTGCCAAACTGGGTGTCGGGACCCAATTATAAGCCCCTTACGCGCATCACATGCTCGGTAAGGCTGAACGTCCATGGCGCACAATCAGTGATTGCGCTGCTGCGAGCATGCACACCATGTCAGTGCCCACGTCCATGTGGTCATGCGCAGTTGGTGGACGAGTTCGCGGCCGATTATATTTTTAAAGCGGGTGGGGAGGTCGTCGAGCTGGTTGAGGCTTTCGAGCAGCCAACGGCGGGCTATCGAGCAGGCCGAGGGCACCGATTCCGAGGGGTGGGTCGAGTCCGGGAGGAAGACTCCGTGCATCCAGAAACGGGCAAGTTGGGGGGGGGGAGGTGGAGTACTGGCATGTGAGGAGGTATGAGTCGATCATACGTGTTGAAAAGTCGTCAGCCGGCCCTAGGTCTGTAGTTGACCGGGGGCCCGCGAGGACCAAGGGAGTATGGAGTCCTCGACTAGGGGAGGGGTCCATTGCAGTGCCCAAGTTTTGAACGGCTAGGTGTGGTTGAGGAACCGTGAGGAACGGGGCGAGAGGGTGTCCCGCGAGGCGGGTCCTGGGGTTGGAGAGGTCCACAAGACGCGCATGCTCTAGGCGATCCCGCAGAAGCACCTGTATGGGGGGGGCTTAGTGGTCGACGACATGTTGATCTCGTGTGATTCGAGAGAGTATGGATAGGAGAGAGGGTGGTTTGTAGGATGTTTTCGAGTTGGATTCGTAGTGGGTTGCGTGTGTTGGCTGCACACGACCATGCCTGATGGGGCATGGGTTTGGTGGTTGTTGACGGCGGACGTGAACGTCCGGACGCTCGGTGGGGCGCGGTGTGGCGCGCCGCCCCTGGGGAGGGGGTGTTTTTGTAGTCGATGGTTGTTTTTGTCTGTTCGTAGTACTAAAGTGGGTACACGTTTGGATTTCGAAGTGGATGGCGCGAGGGCTGTCGATGGGACGAGTTTCAAAACTCTGAAAGCTGCGCCTTGCTGTGTTTACCGTCGGGTGTCGCTACGGATCCACTGACATGAGTGAGCTACGCTCGGTTGGGAAGAGGTGGACGGTGCATGTTGTTCAACGAGCCCTATGTCCACCCGTCTGTCGCTCATTTGGAGGCCATGCCCTGAGCGAAGAAAGTCGGCGTTGCTCATTCGAGCTACCGACCCATCCCCGTTTTGCGGTTTAGTAGTACTTTAGTAGTACTTTGGATCTTATTACTGTCTTTAGTGACAGTAGGATAGTTTTTTCCATGTGGGGAGTACATAACACCCGCCTTCTCACCCACAACCCCACCCTGCGTGGCCCCATGTGTGGCCAATTCACCAGAAACGGCCACATGGCCGGTAATTGCCTCACCATGTATGGCCTAAGACATGACCGCCACAACATCGCGCTACAACTACTCCTCACCCTCATGGAACGCCACAACGGCGGACGATGGGAGACCATCACCGCCGACTCTGGTAATAAACCCATCAAATCATTCGCTTCCCCCACACCCACCCACACCCCTCTTGACTGTCATCCCCCTCACCCCATCCACATGCCCATCCGCGTTGTTGTTGCTGCCGAAGGCCTCTCGCCTGACTCCCTGACCTCGTGCCCTGCCATCCTCCCCACCGAGATTCTCCCCCCGCCTTGCGACCGCCGGCACACAAACCCGACTTTATCCGACTCCTCGAACCCCGTTACGTCGGTCACACAAACGGTCGCCGCCGATACTCATCGATTAAAAATATTCAAATAGGGGAATGAAAGTAATGCACGGACCACAACCTCTCCACACAGCTCAATTGATTCGCGCCAAATACACTCCCCTCGCCAATGCCATCCGCCAACATTGGTAAGGTACCGAAGTCGCCATCCTTCCCATCGTCATGAGCCGCACGGGTACACCGCACTCATCCACCATCACTAGTCTCACTTCTCTTCTCACCCTCCGCACTGACCCTCCTGACAAACTCATCTCGAAAGCACGACTCGACACGTCACGCATCATTGCACCACTCCACACGAACACGGTCCAATGGCTGCATCATCTACTACTCGTAACCGCATCAAATCCCGTACATCCACTCGCCGCGCCTCCGCACACTACACCTCCGCACGCCCCTAACTGCACGCCGCCACCACCACGCACCGCACACTCCCCGGGGGGGGGGAGTAAAAGCCCCCAGCACCCTTTAGAGAGGTTGGATTTAGGCGGTCAACGGTCTAGCCCTTGCAAGTTTCCATAATGGCATTGTTGGGAGGGCCCAGAGACATCAACCGGCGCATACGGTACTTGTTGTGAACCATCGCATACGGTACATGTTGCAAACAATTTCAATTTCAATTTCAATAATCTTCACCGGATCTCCGCGACGCTTTTCAGGAGGGCAGTGCCGATGCTGTGGCATGCCGTCATGTTCCTCGGGCTTAGGTTTTTTCCTCTTTTCTTCTTTTTGCTTGGTGGCCTCCTGTTGTAAGTAATTCCTAATGCAGATTAGTTACAGAGAGCTAATGTATGCTCTGATAGAAGTCCTTATGTACAGGACATCATCTAGAAGTGTCTGAGCGCGATATCACAAACTAGCGTAAAGACAGCTGACAGCGACAGCTAAAACACACTCTTGTCTCGACACCAGCCGCCACCCAAGGCTGGTCGTGTAGCGTACCTGTAACCATCACGTTACAGTATCTTCCTTATCGAACCGTGCATACCACGTTCAACAAGTTATGGAGCCCTCCACCTGAAGGTTACGCGAGACGACAGTGCCTTTCGACGTGCAACTTGGACACTCGCCCGAAGGCAAAGCCAATATTTTTTAATTTTTTTCGAATAATCCTACTTTACTATGTATATTTATTTCCACTTTCTCAAACTCTACTCTACGGAACAGTCCCGCTACCACCTACTCTAATCTACGCCACGACGACCTAGCCAACCACACAAGCGCACTCGCTTGTGTGGACAGGGTGCATACAGGTCCAAGCTGGAGTGGGGAAGGGGGGAGCATTGTGAGGGTGACCACTCATACACAGGGTGCACGACAGCATCAGCCGTAACATAGAGCAGCGGACATATACACCTGCCTGTTCTCGCCTCGGCTGTCACTGTGCCCCACACTGGGTGGAGGATACGAAAAAGGTGCATTGAGACACCTCGGGGCTACAGGCCGACGGGTCGGCGGGCATCAGGCCGTCTCTTTGTATACCGTCGTTAGGCACAGTTACCGCTAGTGGATTTTTTCCACTGTCCAGTTGGGTACACGACTTTTTTTTACGATGGCGCCAAAATCAAAGCCGGCACCTACCGCATCGGCCGCCGACTCGGCTGCCGACTCCGGCACATGCGACACTCCGCTTCCCAACTCAGCCGGGGACAGCATTCGACTGGTGATGGAACAGCTACAGCTGCTCCACGCCAGAATGGACAACCAGGACCGGACGCAGTCGGAGCTTCTCCGTCGGGACGCACTGCGCGATCACCCGGCACCTATCGACACGGCGCCGCCCCACCATGCGCCCAACCAGTACCGTCATGCTAGCGAACCCGTGCCTGCTCCGGTACTCGAGTATCCACTCCACAGCAGCGCCAGCCGCAGGCCCACGATCGACCCGGAGTTCGTTGCAATGACAGCGGACTAGGCCACCAACTTCGACGGTGACTCGTTTTCCCGGTCTTTTCGCATGGACGCCCCGCTTATGCCGAGGACGGGTGAATTCAAAGCCTGGAAGCGCGACTTTCTGTCGTTTCTTTCAATTAAGGGGGCTGCACTGATCCCTCAACTGGCTCTTTCCTCCTCTGGCGTGCCTCTGAATCCAGTCGCTCAGCGGTTCGCGCACGCGATGCTCGTTCAGTGCTGCCGACAGAACAAACCCGCTGCACAGGCCATCGCGGGGGTCCCCGCGGGACGACTCGACTGCGGGACAGCCGCCTGGGAAGTATTGTGCGAGAGACTGGACGCGCAGTCCATTTCACGCACGCTGTCGCTCCTGGACCGCATGATGGTTCGTCAGGCCTCTGGTCAATCAGTCTCGGCATACGTCCACGCTGTGAAGCAGTGCTTCGATGAGCTGAACGAGTGCATGCAGCTGAAAGATGGCTCTGCAGCCATTCACCCCCACGTCCTCGCTCTGGTCATGATTCGCGGTCTCTCAAACGTTGGGCAGTATGGCCAAGCCAAACAGTGTGTAATTAATGCTTTCGACACTGACTTCATTCTGTCAGCCGACAGAGTGATGGGGAGCATTATCCACCAGGCTCAGAATCTGGACGCAGATGTCTCCAACAAGGGCGACACTGCCGATTCCGGGACTCCGGTCAGTGCCTTCCTTGCGGATCGTAAACGGCAGGGTGGCCGTGGCGGTGGGGGATGGACCGCGGACAAAAAGAAGCCCAAGTTCGCGATGAAGTGCGGGGCCTGCGGAGACCCAAACCATGTCTGGTCGACCTGCAAAGCGCCGGACGCTGATGTCCTCCGCTGGACACTTGCCAAGCGCAAGCAGATTGCCGAAAAATACGCCGACCAGCCTCCCCCCACTGCATACCTCAGCGACCTTTCTGATGCCGACGCGTCTGAGGGACATGTTCCCGCTGAGGACGCACTGGAGTACGACATGCAAGACGAGTATGACGACACTGAGGTCAGTACATCCTTTGCCTCAGTTGCATTCACGTCCGTTGCACCTCGTGTTGCAGACCTGTCTGATTACTGGGTCGTTGACTCTGCCTGCTCCGTCAACTTGACGTCATTTCGGTCGGATTTCTCGGAATTTCATCCTTCCTCCCGCCGCAGCACAGTCGGTGGCGTCGGTGTCACGGTCCAGGGCAGTGGAAAAGTCCGCATCCCCATTTGCCTGACCTCCGGTAGAACAGTCTTTCGGCTCGCTCATGCCCTGTACACCCCTGACTTGTCCTCTCGGTCAGCGCAACGTATCAGTCGTCTCCTGAGTGTCAGCTGGATGCAGCAACACTCAGGATGTGCGTTTTCTTTCCCTACAGACACTGACTCTGGCATTGTGCGTGTGACCACAGGAATGGGGATGCTAATCCCGTCGGGGAACGGACTGTACCTCCTCCCGAGGTCGCATGCCCGTGTGGGGATGTCCTTGCCCACCGTAGACAGTCGCAGCCAGAACTCTGTCGCACTTGCTGCTGAGTGCGACGCTGCTTTGTGGCACAGTAGAATGGGGCACCTGAACATGCAGAGCCTGCATGCTCAGCATTCTCATAACACGGTGTCTGTACCTGTTATGCCTAGTTCTGTAAAAGATCTCGCCTGTGAGTCTTGCAATCTGAACAAAGCCACATCGGCGCCAAAAATCGCAAAGCATCTCAGAAACCAGCCGCCCCACTTCAACACATGTCGTGTGATCTGTGGGGTCCTGTCAGTGTACCCTCCCCTTACGGCCTGCGGTACTGCCTGCTGGTCATCGACCACCACACACTAACTTCATGTGGGTGAGTTGTATAGTACTTATGTACAAGGTAGCTATTTGTCATTCTAGTACTTAGTGTTATGCTATTAGCGGTACTCTATTCCCTATTAGTGGCGGTCGGCCGGCCATGCCGGTGCCTTCGCCGGCCGCCATCTCTCTCCTCTCACTTCTCTAGTCACCACAGCCGGCCCCCTTGTGGGGCCGGCACGACCTCCGTGTAACTATCCGTTCCCAACTCTAACAGGTTATGGGCCCTCGGCGCCACGCTAGTAATTTATCGTCCCACCGACCCCACGCTTCGCCTTCGAGCTGGTTGTCCGCGACTGTCCTACCATCTCCCACGTAAAAAGGAGAAGAGCGTGTGTAAAGCGCCCGGCGCCACGTTCGCCCCACCCATCTTTCAGTCTCACCTAGCCTTTCAGTACTTTAATTAGTACTGTTATTGTTTTTTCCCGAGGCAATGCCGCAACGCTCACCTTACTTAGCGAGGAGCTTAACTTTCCCACGGCGAAAGGAGGGAGTCAACACGAGCGCCCGTCTATGTTTTTGCGTGCCTACACGCCACAAACAACCTTGTTGGTTGTGCTCCTTCCTCGCCGGTCGCTCTCATGCGTCGGCTAATTCCCCCGCGGACAGTTTTTCCCGCTACATGTCCGAATAGTACATTACGCAGTACATTTGGAACTGCTTCATATCGGCAACTCGCCGGTAGCGGCACGTTCTTGTGAGCGCATGTCGCTACACCTACCCGGCCGGAGACACACGCTACAAGCACTACACCTTCTACGAAGATGACACCTTCCTCAACGCAAGCTAGGACGACGTCAAGACCTCGGCTACCTTGAGGGGGGGTGTTAGCACTAGCATCCCGTTGCATAGTACTTATGTACAAGGTAGCTATTTGTCATTCTAGTACTTAGTGTTATGCTATTAGCGGTACTCTATTCCCTATTAGTGGCGGTCGGCCGGCCATGCCGGTGCCTTCGCCGGCCGCCATCTCTCTCCTCTCACTTCTCTAGTCACCACAGCCGGCCCCCTTGTGGGGCCGGCACGACCTCCGTGTAACTATCCGTTCCCAACTCTAACAGTTCCTGAAGTCTAAAGATGAAACGTGCGCGCAACTGGAGACCATACTCCTGGACGCGCGGCACACTCATGCCCGTTATCCCTCACACCTCCATGCATTTGCACCGTTTCTAAAATTCGACTCAGACTCGGTTTTCGAGGCCGCGAACACGCAGCTCATGTGCGCGAGATTGGGCGTCAGCACTCAATTCTCGGCGCCCTATGCACATCACATGCTTGGGAAAGCAGAACGCCCGTGGCGCACTCTGCGTGACTGCGCGTCCTCAATGCTTCACGCCATGTCCGTGCCTAACAGCATGTGGTCCTGCGCGATCAGCACTGTGGTCCACCTCCGTAACCGTACCTACAGTCGGGCTGTTGGCCCTTCTGGGGGGGTCCCTATCACCATTCTCACAGGCGCAGTCCCTGACGCGTCAGTATTTCGCGTGTTCGGCTGTGCGGCATTTGCCAAGGTCCCTGATAACCTCAGACGGAAACTCGGCCTGAAAGCGTTCCGAGGTGTGCTGGTGGGGTACTCTCACAACTCACCAGGGTATCGTATCTACAACCCCGCGACCAGGCGCATCACCACGTCTGTTCACGTCAAGTTTGAAGAGACTGTGCCCGGGTTTGGGACATCCCACCATGTCGCTTCGTCGATTGATGTGTGTGCAGACACAGAGGATCTCCCCGTTTCCCCTGAAAGTCACCCACTCCCAGATCTGACCCTGGACACAGAAGATACAGTGTGTGTGGAGGAGGTCGATACACACACTCGCCCTCGCGGACCGCCTACTCGCTACGGGGAGTACGTTGCCCATGTCTCTACTGTGCCGCGCGTGTGTGTCACTGACTCGTGTGAGCACGACCTGTCCGACCACATGGACGACATTTTTCCACTCCCTGACTTCTCCATGATGACTGCTCAGCCACGTCACAGGTACTCGGAAGGACCTGTGCGTGACGTCGCTATGGTGTCCGCCAACGTCTGTGTTGAACCCACATCCTACAAGGATGCCTTAGTTAGTCCACAGTCCGCGGAATGGAAGACAGCCATGCAGGTGGAATTCAACTCTCTCACTTCCAACCAGACGTGAGATCTCGTACCCCTGCCCGCTGGACGCCGCGTGGTCAACAACATGTGGGTCTACAAGGCTAAAACAGACGCATCTGGTGCTGTTTCCCGATACAAGGCGCGGTTTGTCGCAAAAGGCTGCAGCCAGCGCGAGGGGATTGACTACACGGAGACGTTCTCCCCCGTCATCAGACTAGCTAGCCTCCGCGTCTTCTTCAGTATTGCCGCTGCTCGTGACCTCGAGCTGGGCGGTCTCGACATCGACACGGCGTTTCTGTACGCACCCATCAAGGAGGATGTCTACATCAGACAGCCCCTGGGGTTCGATGACGGTACCACCAATGTCTGTCACCTCCGCCGGTGCCTGTACGGCTTGAAGCAGTCCCCCAGGGAGTTTAACGAGCTGCTTCGCGACTGGCTCGTCTCTCAAGGCTGGCGCCAGCTGATCTCTGACCCATGCATCTACATCTTTGAGGCCGACGGCGTCTTCGCCATGGTTGCCCTCTACGTGGATGACATTCCCGTGGCGTGCAACAACACCGCCTGGCGGGTGGCCTTCACCGCGCTGGTGCGATCCCGATTTGACATCAAGGATCAGGGTGACCTGTCCGACATCATCGGCATGCACATCACCAGAGACAGAGCGGCGCGCACCATCAGCCTCGATCAAGGCAAATACGTGCGCGAGCTGCTTGAAAAACATGACATGGTGGACTGCAAACCCTCGTGTCTCCCGATGGACCCCGGTTTCCTGGCTGCGCTTTCCAAACAGACGGCTGTACCCCTCACAGGCGCGGACCGGGACGTTTACCCGAGCCTGCTCGGCAGTCTGCAGTACGCCGCTGTATGCACTCGCCCGGACATTTCGACCGCGCTCAGCATCCTGGGCTCTGCACAAGCGAACCCCACCGTGGCCCACATGCAAGCCCTTAAGAAAGTGTTGCGCTATCTTAAAGGGTCTCCAGCCATGAGCCTGACGTTGGGGGGGGGTGCGGACAACACTCTCCAACTTACAGGCTTTGCTGATGCAGACTGGGGCAATGACAGTGTGACACGCCGGTCACGATCGGGATTTGTATTTACACTGGGCAGAGGTGCAGTCAGCTACAAGTCTAGAAAGCAGTCCTGCGTCGCACAGTCAACATGCGAGGCTGAGTACTACTCAGCAGCGGACGCGACTAAGGAGGCCATCCATATTCGACAGATGTTGTCGGAGATCTTCAGTCGACCTGTCAGCGGGACGACCACAATCTGGGAAGACAACCAGAGCTGCATCGCCTATTCGCAGAATGCACTGGTGAGCGAGAAGACCAAGCACATCGACCTGAAGTATCACTTCGTGAAGGACCACGTACAGCTGGGGACCGTCAAACTACGGTATCTACCCACCGGTGACATGGTCGCTGACATGCTGACCAAGCCACTACCTGGACCTGCACTCGTGAAACACAGGAGCGCCATTCTGGGGACATCCGGACCCATGCATCGACACACTTTGTAGAGGGAATTCTGTAATCACTTCCATCTGGTCACAAGACACACCTTAGCTATCTTGAGGGGGAGTGTTGTAAGTAATTCCTAATGCAGATTAGTTACAGAGAGCTAATGTATGCTCTGATAGAAGTCCTTATGTACATGACATCATCTAGAAGTGTCTGAGCGCGATATCACAAACTAGCGTAAAGACAGCTGACAGCGACAGCTAAAACACACTCTTGTCTCGACACCAGCCGCCACCCAAGGCTGGCCGTGTAGCGTACCTGTAACCATCACGTTACAGTATCTTCCTTATCGAACCGTGCATACCACGTTCAACACCTCCACTGCTTTTTCTTGTAAGAAATTTATCCTTTTTAAAATAATCTTCACATGGGGATGGAATGTGAGAGGATAAACTACATTGATTAATCATCACATGTACACGATGATGGATATAAACACATGTTGAGCATCTTTATGTCGGGTGAGCGCTCAACAGCCGCTATGCTCATGGACCATATCCCCGGTGCCCGTGCTCTTGGTATATCATTCAACTCCACGACCGTATTGTCCTCGTGCTTGAAGAGTTCATGCTTGAAGCGGGGGCTACTAAGGGCCGTGACTTGCGGTTGGAGGTCCGCCGTATTCGGTCGGGAGCTTCACGTGATCGTCCTGAGGATGTGGTTTGGTTAGACTTCATGGCTCCGCACCGTCATCTTGTTGTTGATGTGACGGTTACAAGTGCTCGCACGAACACCAATGTTCCTCGTATATGTGCTCCCTGGCAGCCTTGCATTGGGAGCTCAGCAAGGCAAACTTGATGCGGACCTCCGCACTTCCGCTTTGCTTGGCACGCCTTCGGTTCAGTCGGTCCATGACTATTATCCCTTCGCCATGGAGGATGGGGGCCGGTTGGCGCCGATGGCGGCTGAGTTGGTCGATCGCTTGGCTACTTTGGTGGCTGTTCGTCGCTTCCATGGCATGGGTGCCGCTGACTCTCGTTCCTTGCGCTCTGACAGTTATGTCCGTATACATCATTTTGTTCATTGATCTACTTATGTTCCGTTTCGGCATTTTTGGGGGGATGTGCGACGTGAATTCATGCAACGTCTTTCTGCTGCTCTTCATGGCACTTTGGGTTCCTATCTCCGCGACGCTTTTCAGGAGGACAGTGCTGGTGCTGTGGCATGCCTTCCTGTTCCTCGGGCTTAGGTTTTTTCCTCTTTTCTTCTATTTGCTTGGTGGCCTCCACTGCTTTTTCTTGTAAGAAATTATTTTGATGATAGGAATGTCATGGAGATATCCAAGTGTTTATATTCACAAAATTTCTTACAAGAAAAAGCAGTGGAGGCCACCAAGCAAAAAGAGGAAAAAACATAAGCCCGAAGAACGGGAAGGCATGCCATAGCGTCAGTCAGCACATTAGGAGGATTGCGACCTATTTGGAACACCAAGAACTTTTTGTTAAAACATCAAATTCAAATTCTGAATATACGACGAGAAAGCTACAGTTTTGGGGATGTTCGGAGAGCCTTTGACCGGCTTAATCCGATTTGAAACGGGTCATGATGCCTCGGGACAGATGGGCGATGCGAGTACAAAATCGCCTTCCGACCCGCTCAGAATCTTTCTGTCGCAGCAACTACGCGCCAAAAAGGGGCGCCGACTAGCTCTAATCCACAGCTATCGCCGCTCTAACAGTAAGGAAGCTTGTTTCTGCAAGTGGTGAGGTGCATCGGGTCATTGGGACGGGGTGTCGGCGCGGCGATGGCGCGGCATTTAGCGCCCTTTCGGTCGAGAACGACCTATGCTCTCGGCCTCGACCCCCTGTGCGTGTCCCTATTGTTCTCCCTATTCTTGCTCGTCGCTGTCATCCTTAGTGCGAAGAGAAAGGGGAAAGGACGGAGTCCAGCGAGGAAGGTGCTGCCGAGAAAGGGGACGTTGCCGCGTACCTATAAGCGGTGGAGCTATGAAGATATGGATGGGGCGCTACATGAACTGGCGGGGCAGTATGCTTTAAATACCGCGGCATCCAAAAGTTGGTATGAGTGCAAGAGTGTACTGCAGGTTGCTAAGGAGTGGGTGGTGCCTCATGTGACACTCGCGAGATACTTTGCACAGCTTGGCTACTTTGAGACATGTTAACGTGCCGGTGCAGTCCCTGTGCTGAGCGGTGATGACAAGAAGACCATTGTGGACACTATCTTGCAGCATGCAGAGGAGGGGATGTGCCTAAACCATGCACAGGTGAGACAAAAAGTGGGAAATATTCATATTCCTTACATGGGTATGTATACATTGGTTTGCAGCATTAATAGTTATCTATGCGAACAGATCAAGTGGCTAATTATTGAGGTGATCAAGAGGGTGCCTGGAAAGGCGGACCAATGTTCCACAGCCTCCATTCGCCAAAGCCTTCACACCACACAACATCAAGTCAGTGTTCGCGCATACATGGTTGTGGCCAGTGGATTGTGAGCAGGTGCGATGTTTGTGGTTGTTATATGCATGCGACTGCCTACCTAAAACACTTCGTGCCAATGCAACTGTGTTGTGCTGTGTGTGTGTGTGTGTGTGTGTGTGTGTGTGTGTGTGTGTGTGTGTGTGTTTATGTGTGTGTGTGTGTGTGTGTGTGCGTGCGTGCGTGTGTGCGTGTGTGTGTGTGTGTGTGCGTGCGTGTGTGTGTGCGTGCGTGTGTGTGTGTGTGTGTGTGTGTGTGTGTGTGTGTGTGTGTGTGTGTGTGTGTGTGTGCGTGTGTGTGTGTGTGTGTGTGTGTGTGTGTGCGTGCGTGTGTGTGTGTGTGTGCGTGTGTGCTTGTGTGTGTGTGTGTGTGTGTGTGTGTGTGTGTGTGTGTTTACAGGTAATACATAAAGTGTACAACCTAAGCGAGAAGGAGGGCGCACAACATGTACAATCAGCGGACACCCGAGAGAGTCGGGTGTCTAAGCGCAGTGAAATCCGCGTCGAGGTCGAAGGACATACCTTATGGTAACAAGAAGAGCGTTGTTGCTGAAGCTGTTGTTGTTGAGAAGGCAGCAGCAGCAGCAGCGCAAAAGGCCTGGAAGTCACACCCTTGCGGAAATCATCTCCGAGGTTCGTGGCGCACTCGGGGTTGGCGTCGAGGTTCTCACAGATCCCACAATGTTAGTTCAACTCCCCAACGGCAACGACGGCCTCCCCGCGGATGTGGGTGTCTGGCACTATCACGGCATCCGAGGCTCAGAACTTGTCCTTGATACCGTAGTTTCCGGATTGTTCGGCGTTTCTAGCCCCCCGTCTCCCGAGGTCGCTCTACGCCGTGCTGAGAAGACCAAGTTCGAGAAGTACTCGGAGGGGGTGCGGAGTCGCCCCGACATCCATTTCATTCCCTTTGCAGTCACCGAATTTGGTTCTCTCGGCGGCCACGCCACGGATTTCTTTACTGAGCTAGCCAAGCAGTTAGCCGCCTCTAAAGGGATGCATGTGGGCAAGTTGTTGGCCTCATGGCGTCGAAATGTCTCTCTCGCCGTCCATGTTGCTCACGCGTACAACTTCTTGCGCGGTTTGTCTGCCGCCGCAAACGGCGTGGAGGCCGCTTCTTCCTCGGCCGGGATGACTTCTCTTGCCACGGCGCTCTTCACCCGCGCCATGGGCCGCAAGCGTCCCCGTGCTTCCTCGAGCGGCGCGTGAGGCGCCGCTTGTTGCCTCCACATGTTGTACAAGCGGTGCCTCCACATGAGGCGCCGCTTGTTGCCTCCACATGTCGGCGCGGCCTAGGAGTTTCCTTAGTTTAATCTGCTAGGTTTGTGCACGATGTAGTGCTTCCTTTCGCCGTGTTTTGGATTCCGTGATCCTCTTGTCACTCTTGCCCTTTTGTTTCCCCTTCCATTTTCCCTGTCCGTGCTCATCTCGTTTTCCTGTAATCCAGTTTCTTCCTGTTCCTCGGGCTTATGGTCAGATTGATTTGAATCTAGAGGTTTGCATATCCAATATCATGTGTACGGGACAGTAACTCTAGCGGTTACTGTTACCGTTAATATCGGCGCGTCCCACCTGCAGGGCAACCACCTTGCCCGAGCAGTTAGACGCAGCCAACGACCAACGACTTCCCCAACGGTCAGCTCTAGCTAGCCCGTGCCTTATAAGCCGTAGCTAGCCACGAGCCTAGGCACTCTCTGCTTTCGCGCTCAGCCAATCTAGGCTTCGCGCGAATGCAGTCTCGACTCTAGTAGTCGAGCAGGGTGTCAGTTTTACCTTTTCGTCCCATGCGCACTCGAGCGTCACGCGACACTTCCCCCCGTTCAGCTACGCAGTTCCCCAACATGCAGCCCGAGCAATCCACATCCGCCGTAGCGGCCGACCCTCACGCTACCTCACTCGAACAACGCACAGCCGAACAGATTCGTACGGCAGTTTTGGCATCGGAACAACGGATTACTGAGCAGTTTTTGGCGGCTAACGCTGCCTTACTCGCACAGCTCCGGCAGACGACAGCTATCCCTGCTACTACCGATCAACAGCAGTCCATTCCCGCCGACGCAACAGCGACGGAGGGTGGAAAGGCGGCCCCCGAGCCCCCTATTGACCTGCTCAACGACGAACCTGACCCCTCCGCGGCCGAGTTCGTCGACTTCACCTACTACGGCGAAGTCATCCCGGCCGGCCTCGAACGTCCCCCTCGAGACGTCGAGGAGCCACGTTTGTGGACTCTCACGGACGACACCGCCCGGGCCCTAAGCGACAAACGCACCCAAGCGGTATACGACGAGTACCTACACATCGGGTGCTATGCCTTCTTCGACAGTTGCGCCAACGCGGCAATTGGCGAGGCTTTGGACACGTTGTCGCACGGCCCACCTCTACCTACAGAGCAGGCGGCAGCGATTGCCCTCATCCGAGCGGGTCATCGCACCCACACAGCGACGGAGGAGGCCGCCCGTACTCGATTGGGCTTCCTCCGCCTCACCAAGGGCGGACAAACGAGCACAGATGCAGACCGCGTGTTCGCCGAATTGGCACACGAGCGCTTCTGCCGTCCGCGTCCTACCGTGGTCTCCGGCACATTGGACGCGCTACGCCAAGCTTTCATTGACCGCACGCTTGAAGTCAGCTTACACGCCGCCAGCAAAGCCGCCGCCGGCGCCGCTTTCGCAAAAATCACGCCGGACAAGCCTACCGGCCCCGACGCTCGAACCCGCAAAGCCGCCGCCGACAAACGCAAGGCCGCTGCGGCGGCAGCAGCCGCGGCACGAGCCACTCCACCCCCTAAGCCGACCGACTCGGCTAAAACCCCTAGCAAGAAATGATGGTGTGGCCCGCCGCGCCGATTCCTGCTCCCCGACATCTTCCTTCATGCGCCACCGCGTACGTCGAAAATGGCGGGAGTGGGAGCGCATCGGCGCGAGCGGCCAAGTCCTAAGTTGGATCCGCCACGGCGTACGTGTAAAGTTCAAGCACGGCCTACGCCCCAAGCCGTTCAACCACGGCATCTCGATGCTAGACGCCACACCCGACCAACTCGAGTTTCTCAACTCGGAACTACCACGCTTCGAGGCTTGCGGCGCGTGGGAGCGCTCTACAAACCCCCGCTACGTCTCCCGGATGTTCTTGGTGCCAAAACCCGGACGCAATCAATGGCGCTTGATTATCGACCTTCGAGAACTCAACCGCTACTGCTCAACATTCAACATGACTTGCGAGACCCTCAAGCACCTCCGCCATCTATTTCGACCGGGGGACTACTTCGTTTCACTCGACCTCGCCGATGGGTACTACACCCTTGGCATCCGGGAGGAAGACCGAGACTACTTCACGGTCAACTATCGCGGCACCCTATGGCGCCTCGCGTGCCTCCCCATGGGGTGGTCAGGCTCCGCCTACTACTTTTGCAAACTCACGCACGTGTTTACGAACCACCTACGCCGCCCTCCTCCTCCCACGCCCGCATCTACCCACGCCGCCCGTCCAAGCGCTTCCTCCGGAACGCGCGATGGCGAGGCACCCGACTACTCCCCTACATGGACGACTTCCTCTTCTTAGCGGATTCCTACGACGAGGCCCTCTTACTCCGGCAGCGCGTCCAAGCCCTGCTCGACAGCCTCGGCCTACAACGCAACCCCAAGAAAGGGGTGTGGACGCCAACGCAAGTCGGCGACCACTTGGGCCTCACGGTGGATTTACAACGCGGCGAGTTCCGCGCCCCACCCGAAAAACTGCTACACCTCGCACAACACGCTTCGGCCTTGCTCGGACGAGCAGCGTCCAACGCACGATGGCTACCCACACGCCAACTCGCAGCCTTCGCGGGGAAAGCGCAATTTCTCTACCTCGCCATCGCGCCCGCCCGATTCTTTTTGCGCGAGCTCCACAACGTCTTGGCTACCCGTACCGGTTGGGGGGACGCGTGCGCCTCACCCACCAACTCCGACGCGACCTCGAGTGGTGGCGCACGGTGCCCTCCCAACACAACGGCCGGTCGATCTACAAGCCCATCGAGACCGCCTATTTGCACGCCGACTCGAGCGACTACGGGTGGGGAGCCGTCCTCAACGAGGACGCCAATTACCAAGCCCGCGGGTTTTGGAGCGCCCCCGGCCGCCTCCAACACATTACGTGGAAGGAACTTCGAGCGGTCCGGCACGCGGTCGAATCCTTTCTACCGCAACTCCGAGGACGACAAGTCCTCCTCCACGAGGACAACACTGCCGTGGTCGCCGTCCTAACCAAGCTAACGTCCCGGTCACCCGTCATGATGACGGAGCTACGGCGTTTGTGGTTCTTACTCGACACCAACGACATCCACATCCGCCCACGCTACATCCGGTCAGCCGCCAACGTCTGGGCCGACACGCTCAGCCGCGAAATGGACACCGAAGACTGGCAGCTAAACCCACAACTCTTCAACCACCTTCAGCGCCGGTGGGGCCCGCATACAATCGACCGGTTCGCTTCTATGCTCAACACGCAACTGCCACGCTTCAACGCCCGCTGGCGCGACCCCTTGTGCGAGGACATCGACTGCCTACACCTCCCCGACGCGGCGTGGAAACGCGAGAACAACTACTGCAACCCCCCTTGGTCTGCCCTGCCAGCACTCGCCGCGAAACTCAAACAAGCTCAAGCCGCGGCGACTGTCATCGTCCCCTACTGGCGAAACAAAACGTGGTACCACGCGTTCGCCCGCTTGGCCACCGAGACCCTACACTTCCCAGCGTCCCGCGACCTGTTCTTCCCCGGCAGGCTCGGCAAGCGCGAAGGGGTCGGACCTCCCGCTTGGAGCATCGTGGCCTTTCGGCTAGCACCCCCTCTTGGCTCTACACTCGACGCGGTGCGATTGGCCGAGCGATACGCCCGGACCGATTAAATACTCTAGTACAGCACGTCCCCCCTCTGCGTACATGACCGCCGCGCTACGGTTTACGCCGCGAAGCAGCACAGTCGCCCTGGTCCTCCGATATGGCTGAAACTTTTCAAGACCTCCTAGGATCAGATAAGCTCGGGGTTACGGCGGTTGCCCTACTCAGCAACTCGCTAGCGCCCTCTACGTACTCGAGCTACCAGAGCGCAATCAGACAGTTTTTTATTTTTTGTGCAGAGGAAAATATCGCCCTGCTACAGGCCACGCCGGCCACGATGGTCCGCTACACGGCCTGGCTAGCCCTCTTGGGCACGGTCGCTGCTAGCTCGCTGCAACCTTACTTCTCCGCGGTTAACAAGTTCTTCCGCGACCACCGGCGCCAACCTATCGCCGTCGGCGAACTCCTAGCGGATGCCCGACGTGGCCTCGAAATGCTACAACACCGCCTGATTCCCACCGCCGCTCGCCTACCACTACCCGCAACAGTCGCCTTGGACATCCTACACGCCGCCAACACCCTACGCAGCACCTTTGCGTGGACCCCTGCTTCCCTCCCTCAGATGCAACGCTTCGGAGCATGTTTAGCGGTATGCGTCAATTACATGTTTTTCTGCCGCGCCGAAACGGGCGCCCGCTGCCAGACCGGCGACCTAGTGGTCGACAGGCCAGCTCAACAAATCTGCCTATTCGTGCGCAAATCTAAAGGGGACCAGCGCCGCGACGCCGCCGCTAAGCAGGTCATCACTATCCCTGTAGCCGCTAACCCCGTCATGGCAGACCTGCTCGACTACTACACAGAGCAGCGCGCGGCCTTCTGCAACAAATTCTACAACACACCCCCCCCACTCGCCTTTTGGAGCTTCTCACCTTCCGAACCTTCTACCGAGTGGGGCGCCGCGTCCACCATCTCCACGTGGCTCACCCTCGCCCTCCACACCGTCGACTCATCCGCACCCCCCGGTTTCAAGTGGACGTCGCACAGCCTACGGAAAGGCGCGGCGTCCGCTGCCAGCTGCATCGGCGCGCCCCTCCCCGTAATCAAATTTATGGGTGGCTGGGCCAAGAACAGCTCTGTGACCGAAGGCAAATACATTGACCCAACCATGACCCCGACCCATGCTGCTTGGCGGTTCTTCGGCTGGCTCACTCCGTCCCCCCCGCAACACTAATTCTGGCTGTGCAAGCCTTTGGCTTTAGGTTACTGGCAAAACGTGCCCTAGGGTAAATGGTCAGATTGATTTGAATCTAGAGGTTTGCATATCCAATATCATGTGTACGGGACAGTAACTCTAGCGGTTACTGTTACCGTTAATATCGGCGCGTCCCACGTGCAGGGCAACCACCTTGCCCGAGCAGTTAGACGCAGCCAACGACCAACGACTTCCCCGACGGTCAGCTCTAGCTAGCCCGTGCCTTATAAGCCGTAGCTAGCCACGAGCCTAGGCACTCTCTGCTTTCGCGCTCAGCCAATCTAGGCTTCGCGCAAACCCACCCACCCATCCCTATAATCCTGCGCTAAATCGACCCCTAGACCCTGTCTGTGGGTGTCTTTGGCCAAATTGTAAGCAAGCCGACATCTTTGGCAAAACGTGCCCTAGGGTAAACGTTATTTTTTCGGGCTTACGTTATCCTCCTTTCTTATTATTTCTGCTCGGTGGTCTCCACTGCATTTTTGTAAAAATGTTTGATCATTTTTGCGACTCTGTTTTGCGACTCATGTGATTGTAATCCGGTATCGCAGACGAGGCACCAAAAATCGCATAGGACTGACGCGCGAGTGTTAATATTTTGCTTCGCTGCGTGCTGCACGCGACACCAGTCTACTGCCACTCCCCCGTTCTCCTGTTCGTCATCTTAAGTCGCCGCTTCAAGAGTTCGAGCTATCCCCTCACACGCACATACACACTTCACGGACTAATAGCAACTAGTGGCGTGCAAGAATCATCACGCGGCCGCCTTTACTGACTGTAGGAGACCGGAATTAGTGCCAGCCGGGATGGCTGCGTCTGCTGCCCGTGTCAGTTCTTCTCGTCCGCCAGCTGTCTCCAAGCTGGACACCGGTAACGCACCTGGGGGGTGGATGCAGGGTACCGCTGTCGGCGGCGCGCAGCGTAGTTTCATATCAGCCAGGCGCCCACCACCACGCTTACTAGCACACCATGCACCGCGCCGGGAGGGCTTAGACACTCCAAGAAGCTCCAGGTGCATCGCTACAGCGGGGTCGGTGACCAGCAGTGCGCCTATTGCGCCTGGAACTCGACTCCCGTCCCCGTCGGCCCCCGTCGCGTCGGGTAGCAAACCTGCGACCGCCCCGGGTGAGGATCTCAGTAGCAGCGAGAGTAGCAGTAGCGGAGTTGATGTTGTTGGCTATGGTTTGAAATTTCGCGTGCGCGAGGTCGAGCCCACGGAGTACTGGGACGTGGCGGAGGTGCATGCCGATTCTTTTTATCCGACGGCGAGGCAGCCGTTGCTGTTTCTGCTTCAGCTGGACCGCGTGCTGGCGCTGCACCTCGGCAAAGTTATCGAGAAGAACCGGCAGGCGCTTAATGGCAAGTATCGCTGCCTCGTGGCTGCGGCCTCTAGCCAACGCAGCGAGGAGCGCAGCTTCGACTGGATGTTGGAGGCCATCGCGAGCCGAATGGCTGCGCGCTTTGGAAGGTCACGCAAGGAGTGTAACCACATCTTTGGCGCGATCGTTGTGGACACCCTGGCTCAGTATATTCCCAAACAGTAAGTACCTCTCCTCCTACCCCTCCACCGCACATCATTCAACAGCTGTCCATCAGCGCATGTGCTTGACGAGCAGTAGAGCGCACCTGAGCTTGCGAAGTCGCCTGAGTCAGGCGCTCAGCTGACCTAACTCTTGGTCCGCTGGAATGGTTATTTTTCCCTGGGTGTCCATTGTCATGGTTGTATATGCTCTACATATAGCTTTGTAAGGACAGTCTCTCTCACGAGGTGCCACGTTTCGTATGTATTGCCAAACGGGCTGGATGCTTGTCTGTAATTCAGTACCGATACTCGTCCCACGCAACTGTTGTGTGACCAGGCTAATGAGCAAAGGGTCGCGGGTGACAAAGGCGTATATCAGCAATCTGGCGGTTAGCACGGCGGCCCGACGGCAGGGAATTGGGGAGGCTGTGCTCAGGCAGGCAGAGAGTCTTGCATGCGAGTGGAAGTGCGACGAGATTTACTTGCATTGGTAAGCTCCCTCCGCATTTTGCCAGCAGTCTTGACAAATCCACCACGTCTTCAATGTTAGTAGACATACACGTGTACACAGTTTCATTTAGTATTCGGTATTTTCCCTGTGTCTGCCGGATGCACAGCGATCCCATGAACGCGGCTGCGTATCGGCTGTACCTGAAGGCCGGCTACGTGGTGGTGGATCAATCCATCACGGGGGTTACAAAGCAGCCGCGGCAGGATGCGCACCTGGTGCTTATGACCAAGCCTGCTGCGCTGTGTCACTAGGGGCGCCCTCGAGAATCGAACACACTCAACCGAATATTTGTTGTGGGCAGCTGTTCCCCGATCATGGAAATGTTTATAGACGTGGTGGTTGGTTCCTTTGTCTCTTCCATTAATAACTGTAGTCAAAGAGGAGATTGCATCAGGGAGAGATTACTATTGTGTTTTCCACAAAGCCTCTGTTGCACAATCGACTATATTCTGTTTTATTCTTATGGAATGAGTCAAGCAGGCTTAATCAGCGTCTCTGATTATATAAAATAAGTATCTTCTCAGGCTTGGTTTGGCATTTTAGTCGCCGTCAAGCCGTGCATGTGGAAACGTTCTTACTGATGGCTGCAGATGCACATAATGGTTGTGGATGCATTGAGAACTCCGAGGATTTACATGGACTGTGCAACAGCCGTAGATAGGGCTGGTTCCAGGATTTTTGGCGAGTTGAGAATCGGTCTATGTAACAAGATCTGTCTGTACCTAGTGCTGAAGCCCACTGGGTTGTGCCCACCTGAGCACATCTACTTCTTAACAACCAGCAGAGGCTTGCAGCTATCTCGAAATGAAAAAATGCCAACTATGGGTATTGTTACGTCAATAGACAATTATGTAAAGGAATATGTGTAAAGTATCATGTGTAAGGGCAAATTGTTTCGGTCTAGCAAGGAGGTATGTGCAAATAGGATTACGGCTTAGGTCATACTGGTTCCGCCAGCCTCCTGCGCCCTGATCTCAGCCACCAGATTTTTTTTCTCCGAATCGAATACACGCTGGATGGCAAGCAGCTCCACCTCCCTGTTCCTCAAGCGCTCGACCTCCTCCTGCGCCCCTTTAATTTTCTCCTCAATGCCCTCGCGCTTCTCGGCCAACTCGCGCGCTCTTTCCTCCAACCGCCTCTCCTTTCCTCGCTGCTCTTGCGCGCGCTTCTTGCCCCCTGAAGAGCTTCCACCAGACTGTTTTCTCTTCCCGGCTGACCCACTGCCGGAGCCACCGGGCGTGTCCGTGCTATCCACCGGTTCGATGGACACATCTGCCGAGTCGGAAGGCGTCCCCATACTGTCGTCGCACGACTGCAAGGAGCGCTTCCTATCTTGGAAAGCCTCGCTGGCTGGGACAGGAATGAGCTGCGAGAGCGTTGAAAGACGGGGCCGCCAATCGGGTCCTTGCCCCAAGCTGGCCTGAGCCTGCTGAATTCTGGAGCTATGTAGTCGGAAGGCGGGATCCGCACTTAATAGACCCGTAAAGCCCGGTGGGACCCCGTACCCGATATGCGTTTCGTCGGTCGTGGAGCCACGGCGGCTATCCTCACCAGTAAGGGAGCTGCTTCGACGATACCGGTCGCTAAATAGGGAGCCGCTTGCGCCGGTGGTGGACGAGCCGCGCCGACTGCCGGTGTCACTGCTGGCGAAGGACATACGGCGCCAGTCGATAGAGTCGGAGACAGAGGAACGCGGCGTACGGGCGTCTATGCCACTAATAGACCTTCGTGACGCCGGAGGCATCATGTCGCCTGGCTGACTGTTATCGCGACGTGGACCTCGATGCATCCCGGCAAGTATACCGGTCGCTTGCTGTGACTGCTGCTGCTGCTGCCAGGAATGCCCTGAGGTCGCGAAGCGGTCCATTAGCTGAAAGGCGTCCCCAAGGAAACCCCGCACCCCCTCTGTTACCGATATCTGGGAGGGCTGCCAGGGAGCTAGATCGCCAGTTTGCTGGTGCCAAGGGAATGGACTCGACGCATCGTGAATGGTTGCTGACGGGATGCCAAACTGTGGTAGTGTGTTGCGGGAGGAGCCCCAGGCGCCGGAGGGCCCCGCGGCGTCTTCCCTCGACCGGTCGGTCACCGGCTGCCAAGCCGCTGCCTGTGACGATGTCCACTGTCTACTACCCCAACCTCCGCTGTTTTGTGCCCCTTCCTCCGCCGTTTGTCCTGCATTCTCTCGTACCCCTAGATCACCTTGGCCCACGTCCATTGATGGGTAATCGCTCATGGATGCGTCGTATCCTTCAGCCAGCCGCCGGTCGCCTGTCGTGTACCACGGAACCTGTCAGTACAACAGCCGTTCTGTCGGATAAACCAACTAAAATAACACGATGCTCAAGACTCCCCGTCTCCCCCGCTAGCCACCCCGTCCTCCACGAATAAGATTACTCCACAACTGAAACTAGCGAGGTTCGTCAGTCCAGGCGCGGATAGTGACACACCGCCCAGGCAGGTGAGTATGTGATAATTAATAGGTCGAACGCCTAATCGTTTGTCCCGTTACGCCCCACCCCCCAAAACACCAACAAGAATGAAGCAGCTCGCGAAGAGTAAGCTCGAAAGCTAATACAGTGACCTTCATATGACCAAACACAAGATCAACTCAAGCGTTTGACGAACTCTCAGCAATAAGAACTCCCATGGAGGTGCGTGGCAGCTGTACCAATTGTATGTCTCCCGTGCGGGTGCCTGCGCTATCTTCGCGCCAGTACTATCCTCACGCGGGATGCGGGATGATACTACTAGCGTCTAACTAAACTTCTGGTTTATCAGGTTTGAGAGCTTGTCAGCAACCCGTCGGCGCTGTGCCTTCAATCCGCTAACATTATACTAGTGTCGCGGGCGGGGATTCGTCCATTGGTATTGGACGATAGTCGCGAGATCGCTACCTGTAGTCGCTACGCAGTGAGTAAATGATAATCCGAACAATAAATCCACCCTGCAACCCTCGTCGTGACATCTAAACGAATTGAATTACAGAAGCACATCTGGAAAATCATCCACCTAAAAAATCATCCACCTAAAAAATCATTAGCGATACTACGAGAGTCATGCAGTAGGTACTTCTTGTACAGGGGTACCCGTGTCTTTTTCATGTTTTCATGTCTTAGCCGCTTCTTGTACTCTCGATTTCCCCGTGACTGGTCATACTACTGTTAAATAATAGAGCCTTAAATTACACAGGTGAGGGGCTAGATTAGCAAGCGTTACTTACCATGACGCTTCGCAAGTCTAACCGTCCAGGCTAGCTTTACAGGCGTGACCTTAGTAAAATAGACTCCCTATATATCACGCGCCGCACACAATGTTAGACCACCTTCTGCCTTTTGCGCGAGCACAACTCTCGCGAACGGCATATAGACTCTTGCAGTCTCGCAAGGTGTCTAATAATCTCTATCTACCACCGAGTATGTAAGACTACCTACGACACAACCATGCCAGGCTCTCTGCCTAAACACTTGTATCCAAGTGTTAATGTTCTTGAAGTGAAGTACTCCATCCCTGCACAAGTCGCGAATTTAACTTTTGTCAGTGCAACAACTTCTTCAAAGATCAAAGGGCCACGACAATCAGCGGACACGAGACATTAAAACATGAGCAAGACATTCCTAAGCCAACGACCTACGTCAATGGCTCGGGTCGTATCGAAGGGAACGCAACCCCATCATTTACTGCCGCAATACCCGACGACGTGTACCTCGACCCGCGTGAATGGGTAGAAGACATGCCGACGGCCTATTCTAAAGGACTACCGCCGGCGAGCGTCACACGACACATAGCATGTGGCGTCCACGCCACGACGAAGGCGACAAGTTTCTAATCGAGGAGCGCCGCATCACTTCTAGAGATGAGTATCGACTCCTACTATGCTATGGAACATATCATTCAACTATCGACCGGGAACTTAAAGTTTTATGGACGCGATTCATCCGGAAACCTATTCCAACGGACGCCTTGGATCTATTCGACGCGACAAGAAGAACGCGCAAAGCCCGATGCAACGCGCACGAGGAAAAGCACACACACTTGCGACGCCTCAAACGCAAGAAGATGCTCATGGGGGACGAACGGGTCGCCGAGGGGCCCGTGAACTCCTGATTTTTCGACACCCGTGCGGGAACCGGAGCGCTAACGGAGTCGACGGCCTCCTCGCAACACTCGACGACAAACGCCTCGAAATAAGCCTCCACGCCGCAAAAAATTGCACATGTATCAGCCCAGCTCAAACAACCAAGAGGAGGGGGCAACCTCAGCCAAGGCAACAAGGGCGCCCCTACATGAGGCAAACCTAAGGACAAGGGGCCGGCCCCGATCAAGGGAAAACCGGAGGCGAAAACCGACAAGCCCAAGCCCCACCCACACCCTAACGCCAAAGTCGAGCACGAGACACATGGCTGACGGGGTGAGCCGCCGGGCCGATTCTTGCAAACCCGGCTCCGCCTATATGCGTCACCGCGTGCGGAGAAGTTGGAAAGAGTGGGAGAATATCAACGCGAGCGGGCAAGTCCTACCGTGGATCCGGGAGGGGGTCTCTAACCCCTTCCGACACAACCCACCACCACCAACATTCAACCAAGGCGTATCGCTAATGGAAGTCACAGCGAAACAACTAGCGCTTGTCGACGCGGAACTAGCAAGATGCGTCACGACGTGAGCGTGGGGACACTCTACAAGCATGAGGCTCGTTTCGAGGCTGTTCCTCGTCCCGAAACCCGGCAAGAACCAATGGCGTCTCATCTCCGATCTACGCCACTCGAACGAAAATTGCACATGAAAACGCCTCATGATGGAAACTCTACTCGGCGTACGGCACCTCATTCGGCGTGGCGACTACATGTTCAGCTTTTACCTTTAGGACGGGTTCTACGTGCTGGGGTCTCTCCAGAGTTTCGCGACCACTTTATGGTAAACGTTTGTGGCCAACTCTGTCTCCTTGCCGGATTACCGATGGGGTGGTCATTCTCACCTTTTCACTTTTGTCGCCTCACGGAGACCTTCGTTCGCCACCTCACGGAGTTAAGCGTCGTACTCGACTACATCGACCCCAATATGGTACCTACGAGAGCGGCTTCATTCTTCTTTGGTTGGCTTACACCTTGGGACAGCCAGCCACACATTACCCGCGAGACGGCGACATTATTACAAACGGAGCCCCCCAATGCTTTGTAAATGGTCATACTGTTAAATTGTAAAGGTTCATACAACACGCTAAAGCAAGCGTTGCCATGGCGCTTCGCAACTCTAACCGTTCATGCTAGCTTTACATGCGTTGCCTTAGTAACATGGACTCCCTATATATGACGCGCCGCACACAGTGTCAGACCACCTTCTGCCTTTTGCGCGAGCACAGCTCTCGCAAACCCACCCGCCCTGATTCCCTCTTTGTTCGTGTACATGCCCTCTTTGGCCCTTTCTGCCAATTCATGTAAGTGATTTACACTTTTGGCAAACGAAGCCCCCCACTGCTTTGTAAAAAACATCAGTAAAGAAATGATGATGATGATGTCAGTACCTGTACCTGCTGATGCGGATGTTCTGCTCCGCGAAGACCGCAGGTACAGGTGGTACAGGTACAGGTACATGGTAGTTTTCATCATAAAACGCGCATTAGTAAAGGCGACAGCTGGTACGGGTACAGGTACATGTAGCAAAAGCCATTTGAAAATGAGTAGCGACAAGCCGACAACTACACGGCGGAGACATGCCGATGCTGTGCCAGCAAGTCTCCTTGTTCCTTGGGCTCCTTGTTCCTTGGGCAAAGGCCTATGGGAAATCAATATTGTTTACAAGAAGAACCAGATGAGCACGGACAGGGAAAGTGGGAGGGGAAAGAAGAGGGCAAGAGTGATAAGAGGATCACGGAATTTTCTTTTCATTTTCCTGTTCCTCGGGCTTCGGTTTTTTCCTCTTTTCTTCTTTTTGCTTGGTGGCCTCCACTGCTTTTTTTTGTAAGAATTTTTAATTGAATTTCTTCAAGGGGATTTTGCTGTGTATGTAAAACAACGAGAAGCGCTAGGCGGCTAGGGTACCTCGCTGATGACAGTCTCAGCATGTATGGGGCGGTACATCTATCGCCACCGTACCTATTATAGGAAATCAGTGCCCGTACACGTATTCCTACATATTGATGTGCGCACTAGATATATTCATATAGGCGGCACCGTGCGTTCTCCCATTAACTTCTCATATTCCCTCAACGTCCTGTAACTATCGCTACGAGCCATCCCGCGCACGCGCCAACAGGCATCGCGAGGGGGCTGCGGCCCCCTCCTCGACCGTGCTCCGATAATAGGTTATGGGCCCTCTTAGCCTTACGGACACTCACACGCCTCCGCTACGCACACGTCAAGTGCCTAAAGCGCTAGCGATAAATACTGGCTTAAGTACTGCAGACGCCATGCCGGCAACTCACCGCCGCCGCCGCCGTCATCGTGGGACAACAACAACCCCAACACCGGCCTAGGGAGCACATCTTCACGGTCGCTCGCAAGCGGCTATCAAGAGAACACTAGCGACTACCAAGACGTCGCTCACAAGTGGAGAATCACACGCACACACGGAGGTGGCTCACTCGCACGAGTCACTTCTAGCATTACGGCCGGCATCGCACCGCCGGCGCCGCCTAGCACCAAGGGGACTAGCCGCCCCGACATGAAACTAGCCACAAGTCCGACGCCGTTCATCAACGGCCACCTCCTCAGAATCAGCGGCCACACAGAAGTCGCTCGACACAGAAGCAACGGCCACACAGAAGTCGCTTGCCATAGAAGGAGCGGTCACGCACCGGGCGATGACCTATAGATTAGAAATCTAACGGACAAACCTCTAAGCCTGCATAAATATGTACGGTCAATGATCTAGAGGGGCTATTATAGGAAATCAGTGCCCGTACACGTATTCCTACATATTGATGTGCGCACTAGATATATTCATATAGGCGGCACCGTGCGTTCTCCCATTAACTTCTCATATTCCCTCAACGTCCTGTAACTATCGCTACGAGCCATCCCGCGCACGCGCCAACAGGCATCGCGAGGGGGCTGCGGCCCCCTCCTCGACCGTGCTCCGATAATAGTACCTCTTTATATAGCGCGCGCTGTAAACTACACGAAACAGGTGAACGCTGTCGAAACGTCATGCGTAGTTTACACGGTACATCGACCATACGTTGGTATTGTTAGTCGGTGCTGGTACAGGTCACCGCGCCTACGGTACGCCCGGAACAGTAGTAGAAGGTACAGAGTAGCGAGATCGCGATTTAATTAGCGACTGAGGGTCAGATTATACTGAATATTTCTTACAAGAAAAAGCAGTGGAAGCCTCCAAGCAGAACAGCCGGGTGCTTGGCTTGACTGCGGAGCGCGCCTCTCATGTTCGAAAGTGCCCTCGGTGCAATGAGGCTCCTTCAGAGTCTCGCGGGTCTGGATCTTCGTCGACGGTATCGGGCATCTCTATGTCGGGTGAGCGGTCCATAGCTGCTATGCTCATGGGCCATAATATCCCCCGGTGTCCGTGCTCTTGGTATATCATCCAACTCCACGACCAATTTGTCCACGTGCTTGATGAGTTCATGCTTGAAGCGGGGGTCACTACTAAGGGGCGGGACTTGCGGTTGAAGATCCGCCGTATTTGGTCGGGAGCTTCTCGAGATCGTCCTGGGGATGTGGTGTGGTTAGACTTCATGGCTCCGTACCGTCATCTTGTCGTTGATGTGGCGGTTACAAGTGCTTGCACTAACACCAATGTTCCTCGTGTAGGGGCTCGTCCCCCACTCCATGGCAGCCTTGCATTGGGAGCTCAGCATGGCAAACTTGATGCGGACCTCCGCGCTTTTGCTTTACTTGGCACGCCTTCGGTTCAGTCGGTCCATGACTACTATCCCATCGCCATGGAGGATGGGGGCCGGTTGGCGCCGATGGCGGCTGAGTTGGTTGATCGCTTGGCTATTTTGGTGGTTGTTCGTCGCTTCCCTGGCATGGGTGTTGCTGACTCTCGTTGTTTGCGCTCTGACAGTTATGTCCGTATACAACATTTCGTTCGCCGATCTACTTATGTTCCTTTTCGGCGTTTTTGGGGGGATGTGCGGCGAGAGTTCATGCAACGTCTTTGTGCTGATCTTCATGGCACTTCGGGTTCCTATCTCCACGATGCTTTGCAGGAGGGCAGTTCTGATGCTGTGGCATACCTTCTTGTTCCTCGGGCTTAAGTTTTTTCCTCTTTTATTCTTTTTGCTCGGGGTCTTGTGCTGCTTTTTCTTGTAAGAAGATTACTGTGAGTCAGATGATTCCAAAATTAACAGCAAAATTATGTGTATGTATTTTTTTAATGACGCCACGGGCAAATCTAATATAGGCGCAAAGAATGATACAGATATTATCAGATCAGGTAGGGTACTTCTGGTAGGTAGCGATGAAATATCGTTACTTTCTTGATTTCTTCCAACACACGAGATGAAATATCGTTACTTTCTACTCGTTATTATCCCCCATCCCATTACGAATACCCGTACCAGGTACCTGTTGTCGCTAGTGGCCGCCGATGCCTGGCATCGTCAACAAATATTGTAGTATGTATGATTTCATTAGGGTTTAAGAAACATACCGTTCTTCCTCGAGCGGCTCGCGAGGCGCCGCCTGTTGCCTCCACGTGTTGCATTCTCGGGGCTGCCCAGGAGCTTCCTTATTAATTTAATCTGCTAGCAGGTTTGCGCACAATGTACCCGTAGTGCTTCCTTTTGCATATCTTAAAAATCTCGTAAAATAAAAAGCATAGGAGGCCACCAAGCAAAAAGAAGAAAATAGGAAAAACCTAAGCCCGAGGAACAGGAAGGCATTCCACAGCGTCAGAACTGCCCTCCTCAAATGCGTCGCGGAGATAGGAACCCAAAGTGCCATGAAGATCAGCAGAAAGACGTTGCATGAATTCACGTCGCACATCCCCCAAAAAACGCCGAAAAGGAACATAAGTAGATCGGCGAACGAAATGTTGCATACGGACATAACTGTCAGAGCGCAAGGAGCGAGAGTCAGCAACACCCATGCCATGGAAGCGACGAACAACCACCAAAGTAGCCAAGCGATCGACCAACTCAGCCGCCATCGGCGCCAACCGGCCCCCATCCTCCATGGCGAAGGGATAGTAGTCATGGACCGATTGAACTGAAGGCGTGCCAAGTAAAGCAAAAGTGCGGAGGTCCGCATCAATTTTGCCATGCTGAGCTCCCAATGCAAGGCTGCCATGGAGTGGGGGACGAGCACCTATACGAGGAACGTTGGAGTTCGTGCGAGCACTTGTAACCGTCACATAAAAAACAAGATGACGGTGCGGAGCCATGAAGTCTAACCAAACCACATCCCCAAGACGATCTCGAGAAGCTCCCGACCGAATACGGCGGACCTCCAACCGCAAGTCCCGCCCCTTAGTAGTAGCCCCCGCTTCAAGCATGAACTATTCAAGCACGTGGACAATACGGTCGTGGAGTTGAATGACATACCAAGAGCACGGGCACCGGGGGATATGGTGCATGAGCATACCAGCTATGGAGCGCTCACCCGACACAGAGATGCCCAATACCGTCGACGAAGATCAAGACCACGAGACTCTGAAGGAGCCTCATTGCACCGAGGGCACTTTCGAACATGAGAGGCGCGCTCCGCAGTCAAGCCAAGCACCTGGTGGGCTACCATCGTATAGCACCGGACTGCACCTTGAAACTCGACTCATGTGAAGCGAGAAAGAGAGCCAAAGCCCCGCGACCCGTACCCGAAATCACCCTCATATAGTCCGGTGGGGAAGGTCTGCAAAACGCCAAGAGGTCAAGGTAGGCCCGGGCACGAAGAATGCGCGAAATGCCCCTTTGAATGTGGCCTACAAAATCTCCCAAGCGAGTGAGAGCATCGGGAGTCGGAAGTTGTAGGCAAGTCAGTTGGGTAGCGGGTGCCACCGCATTGTTGACCGGAGATACCATCAACTCGAAATCGGGCATGGCATAATCGGAAAGGTTTTGGTTTAGTGTGTTAGTCAACACCACGAGATCCGATTCCGAAAATTCGCCCATAGTGGAGACTGAATCATATGAATTGCACAATTGGACCGCCCACGGTAAAGTAGAAGTGGCAACATTCAGTAGTTCCTATCGGATGAGACCGTACAAAGGACCTAGCGACTCGGACTCGTAATCGGTAATCAATAATTAGGTTGGCGAGAGTCGCAATGAATGAAGCATATTGAGCAGGTTCGGCTTCGAGCTCGAGGGACGGTACATTAAGCCCCCCAAACTCCGTAGGGAGGGGAAGCTGGCGTTTAGCACAATTCAGTTGATAGAGTGTTTGTACATCTTGAGAAAATCCCAAGATTCGGTAAATTGTTGTACGAACGGCCGTATCTGCATTAGCAAGGTACGGTCGGCAGATATCGGGGGGGGGGGGGGGGGATGCGGAGCAAGAACCCATAGCGGCGTACCGCACACGTAATCATCAAGCGAAAAGCGGCGTGTGTCCCTCGGAAGTCCGACATAGCAAAGCAAACGATCTTGTCCAAGAGGAGTTGATGAGCCTTTACGGTGTCTTGCATCCAAAAATGAACATAGTTCTCATCATGAGAAGCTGGAGGGCCATATGCCATCGAGAAGTCCATCGCCACAAGGGTTCCAAGGTTACTTGTACCCGTAACAACGGGGACCATCGCCCGTATCACCTCGACAAGTGCAGGGGCCAAATCCGGAGGTACCATGCACGAAAATTTGATTGGTTGAACACTCGAGCAGACTTTCCCCAATTCCTCCGTAGCCACCGCAATCACAGTCGGGACGAAAGGCGTTTTGATTAAGTACTTGCCATCATCATTAATGGCTTGGATCGCCGCTGAATCCTTGCACCGTTCTCCAATATTCCGGAGGGGGGTGCTGATCGCCAAGTTGAACAAAAGCGGGCCAAGAGGATCTCCTTGTCGGACACCCGTATGAGACTGAACCGTGCCGTATAGGAGCGAAGCATCGTTAGGGTCAAAGTAATACACCGTGGACTCCCGTGAATTTATCATCTCAGCCAACGGGATAATGGGATGCAAGTCATGGTTCTTGTATAGCTCCGCATGGAAACTCCAACATGAAATGGTGTTGAAGGCGTCCTCCATGTCCAAGCTAAGTAGGCTGCAATCAGAAATAGCTTGTAAGCCAATACGAGTGATATGAATGGCTCGCTCGATACCGGCTTTGGTGAAAACCGATCTTTGTACATGGCCCAGGTGGTCGGCCACAACAGTCGCTATCCGCGCAATGGCGTGACAATAAGCTAACCGCGACATAACGCTGCCAACAACAAGCGGGCGAATTTTAGGAGCTTCACCCCGAAGGCGAGTGGCGTCGCGGTCGACCCTTGTTTGCTTGTGAAAAGCCCACCCGGTCGCACTCGCCAGAAAGTCCGCCGCAGCCTCGGGAATGTTTCCTTATCCTCTTGTAAATAAAATTCTGACTAGAAAAAGCAGTGGATCCTCTTGTCACTCTTGCCCTTTTGTTTCCCCTCCCATTTTCCCTGTCCATGCTCATGTTGTTCTTCTTGTAATCCATTGAATTCGTTTTAAGAGACATGCACAGCACATGCACGAGGGCAGTGCCGATGTTGTGGCGTGTCTCCCTGTTCCGCCTTGGCCTCCGGGGTTTTTTCATTTTCCTCCTTTTTTCCTTTTTGATGGGTGGTCTCCGCTGCTTTTTCTTGTAAGAAATGTGAGTTTAAGAAACAAACCATACGCACTGTACTTTGTGTTTTTTAAGTACTTGCTTTCCCTTTATTCTCCGTTTGGTGCTTGTGGATTAAACACTGCTTGTAAGAGGTACCGCTACATTAATCAGTGCTTTCTTTGTAATAGCGATGCACATAAGAAACAAAATGACTACACAACCTAGTTTGAACCACTGAACCAAAACCACGTTTCCGATTTTGCCGGGCTTGATGTCGAGTTGGTGGTATCTCCGGTCAACAATGCGGTGGCACCCGCTACCCAACTGACTTGCGACTCCCGATGCTCTCACTCGCTTGGGAGATTCCGGGGGGCACAATCAACGGGGCATTTCACGCAGGCTTCGTGCCCGGGCCTGCCTTGACCTCTTGGAGTTTTGCAGACCTTCCCCACCGGACTATTTGAGGGTGATTTCGGGTACGGGTCGCGGGGCTTTGGTTCTCTTTTTCGCTTCACATGAGTCGAGTTTCAAGGTGCCATCCGGTGCTATACGATGGCAGCCCACCGGGTGCTTGGCTTGACTGCGGAGCGCGCCTCTCATGTTCGAAAGTGCCCTCGGTGCAATGAGGCTCCTTCAAAGTCTCGCGGGTATGGATCTTCGTCGACGGTATCGGGCATCTCTATGTCGGGTGAGCGCTCAACAACCGCTACGCTAATGGACCATATCCCCCGGTGCCCGTGCTCTAGGTATATAATTCAACTCCACGACCGTATTGTCCACGTGCTTGATGAGTTCATGCTTGAAGCGGGGGCTACCAAGGGGCGGGACTTGCGGTTGGAGGTCCGCCGTATTCGGTCGGGAGCTTCTCGAGATCGTCCTGGGGATGTGGTTTGGTTAGACTTCATGGCTCCGCACCGTCATCTTGTTTTTTATGTTACGGTTAGAAGTGCTCGCACGAATTCCAACGTTCCTCGTATAGGTGCTTGTCTCCCACTCCATGGCAGCCTTGCATTGGGAGCTCAGCATGGCAAAATTGATGCGGACCTCCGCACTTTTGCTTTACTTGGCACGCCTTCGGTTCAATCGGTCCATGACTACTATCCCTTCGCAATGGAGGATGGGGGCCGGTTGGCGCCGATGGCGGCTGAGTTGGTTGATCGCTTGGCTACTTTGGTGGTTGTTCCTTGCTTCCCTTGTATGGGTGTTGCTGACTCTCGTTGTTTGCGCTCTTACAGTGTTGCGATTAGCCTTCTTGAGCTAGTTGCTAGCACAAATCTTTTCTGTTATGTTTTATCGCTGCTTGAAGACAATGTGATGGTATAGATGGGAGAAGATGAGGAGGTGTCTTACTGCATGTACTTTAGCAGTATACATTTATAAGTGAACAAAGGAATTGTCAAATGGTGCGTTCACCTCCCTCTACTGCACGGGACTTAAATAGGTTTTTGCCCAGATAGCCTACGCCTGCTTGTCTAGCTTACGTTTCAGGCGTTAGGGCTCTTCAACCGTCGTCAATTGTCTAGAGACGCGGCTCGACTTGCATAGAGAATCACGACGCGGCTCATTCTGCATCGGAAACCTCGCTTAGGCGCGTCTTCTGACTAGTTAGATTAAATGTACATACATGTACGTACTGGGAGGTATTGGTCGTACAGTATGCATCTGAACCCTTGTGAATATTGCAATAGCGACGTACCCACATTGTACGTCCGTCCGATGGAAAAGCACGAATTGGAATTAGTAACGAGTACATGTACAATTTCATGCAATGTACTGTTGCAAGACTGTACTCGTCACAGTTATGTCCGTATGCAACATTTTGTTCGTCGATCTACTTTTGTTCCGTTTCGGCGTTTTTGGGGGGATGTGCGACGTGAATTGATGCAACGTCTCTCTGCTGCTCTTCATGGCACTCTGGGTTCCTATCTCCGCGATGCTTTTCGGGAGGGCAATGCCGACGCTGTGGCATGCCTTCCTGTTCCTCGGGCTATGGTTTTTCCCTCTTTTCTTCTTTTTGCTTGGGGTCTTATGCTACTTTTTCTTCTAAAAAAGTGTTTGGCATACTTCACAACCTAGTCTCAGACTAAAAAGCTATTGAGTCATGCAGGAAGGATATCATAATGTACAGACCCACACACATACAAACAAGCATACCACGAATTCTCACCCCGCAAGACACACACTTCCCTCCTTCCCCGTCTTAACCCCCTCTGGCAAAATCACATAACCGAATGGTCTCCATCACCAAACTCACGGGGTCCAACACCTCCCTCACTATCCCAATACGCCTTCTCGCCGCAGTCCTCACCGAACCCACCGACACTGTCCACAACCGCCTCCCCGTCACAAACCTCAACCCCAAACAAGCATCCCCCCCCACCACTCTCCACCCCTCATGGGTTCCCCTCCTCACGCCACACCTCCCCCGCCCTCCTCACACTCTCTCCCCCTTCACCCACTCCTCCCGCACCAACACCTACTCCCCCACTGCACCCATCACGCACATAGACACAGAATACCTCTCCCCCTCAGACCACCATTTCCCCCCCTGCGACGTAACGCGAATCATCTCCAAACACAAAGACACAGAATACGGACAAACCCAATACATGGTCGAATGGGCCCCGGAACACCTCACGGAATGGGATATACAACTCCAACTGGACGACGGCTTCCGACTCATCTCTTCCACCCCCACCTCGGTAAACCTACCCACCCCCACCCCCGCCGATTGCTCCATATGCCACAACCCTCTGCACTTAGAACCCACCTCCACCTGCAGCACATGCCCGCACTTTGCCGTCCACTCCCAATGCCGCCCCGCCTTAGGCCCCGCCTCATGGCAATGCGACTGGTGCGCTCGCGGCAAACAACACGACCTCACCCGCCTCCACGAGGTCCAGTGGGCGCCTTGCCTTCAACTACACGACACCATCAGTGAGACCCCCTCCGGCCCCACCGCCCTCACCGCATTTAACTCCGGCTTTGTCCCCTCCACCACACCCATCCTGCCAGAACCCGGACCGCCACCTTGGACACACCGCCTTATCACATTCAACCACACCCCCATCAACCCTGACCTCGACATGCTCCCAACCGGTAAATTCGCCATCCACACACACCCATCACTCCACGACACAACCATACTATGCACCCCCGACGGCCGCGCGGTAACCACCCTTAACGGCCCCCGCGTCCGCCACCTATACCAACTCTTTCGCCCCGACCTCTCCGACCATACATTCGAAGAGGAGGTCTACAACCTCCTCACTCGCCTAGGCTCCCGCTCTGAAATCCACTCTCCTACACCCGCCACCACCACCCGCAACAGATGGGCCACCAGAGAAGACCTCCTCTCGGCTCTCCGTCACACATTCCACATCCAGACAGAACTCTACTCAGACCCCCTCAATAAATCACTCCACTCGCACACCTACCACTCACTCTACCCCGAAGACATAGTCTTCTCATCCAGCGGCAGCAATGCCCCACACACATGGCAAGGCACCAACATAGCCAACCCCGAATACGACCACGAATGCATGCGCCGAGCCATGGAACATGCAATCACCAGCGCACACCGCACAGCCTCACACACCCCCAGCGCTACCATCCTCATACTCCCCCGTTGGGAACACACCCCATACCGCCACTCCAAGTATATCAACTCCCCCTACACACATCACCTATACACCCTTCCCAATGACGCGAACACCTTCTTACCCCCAGACCAACACACAGGCCACCCCACCCCTACCCCATTCGGAACACGCTGGATGGTCGACATCTACCTAGTAGCTAACTCCCTCGCACTCCCCACCCTACCCTCACACACTGCCATGACCGCACTCCACAACACCCTCGAGTCCATATACGACACACACCTCCCGAACCCCACCATCACCATCCCACCTCCACACCTCACAGACTCCTACTCACCTCACTCCGCAGGCATATACTACTTCCCCCCCAACCCCACTCACCCCCTTACCTACCCCCTCCAAGAACGCACACAACTAACATACTCCCCCACCAGAGGCACTCTTGCTTGGAACTGGCAGGACTTCGTATACACAGACGGCTCGAAAAAAGGAAGCAGCTCCCCTCTAGGGGCCGCAGCCACCCACCCAGCCTCGGACACCAACGTCAAAATCCTGGTGACCTCTACCCCTCCCTCCCATACTATCAATCGAGCCGAACTAGCTGGCATTGACATAGGCCTCCAACTAGGCCATACCCACCTCCTAACTGACAGTGCGTGCTCCCTCCGTCTCATACAAGGATACCTTAACTGCCCCTCCGCTTATAGGCACAACATCCACCGCGACACACTCCTCTCTATCACACGCACCATCATAACCCGCTGCAACGCAGGCATCCGCACACATCTCGGGAAAATTAAAGCACACAACCACTCACTCGGCAACGACCTCGCTGACGCACTCGCTAACCAGATAGCGGATGGTCAAACACCAAACACCACATACAACACAGGCTCGGACGTGTCCATTGGTCACTGGACCTGGCCTTACACCCTCATACCACAGACTCAAGGGGCACCCATACCATACATATACACAAACCTCAAAGCCGACGCACACACCCACAGCTGCAAACACACACTTACACCCCTCTCACAGACATCCAAACACGGCGCCCTCCTCGCCCGCGCCGCGGCAGACGGCGCCGACTTCACCTTCCACAAAAAACACACAACACTCACCAACACCCAATTCACCCACAAACAAG
The DNA here is from genome assembly GCA_026401115.1 of Tetraselmis chui. Lineage (NCBI taxonomy): Eukaryota > Viridiplantae > Chlorophyta > Chlorodendrophyceae > Chlorodendrales > Chlorodendraceae > Tetraselmis > Tetraselmis chui. The sequence goes on from JAPMLY010000641.1 coordinate 44,517, forward strand.
AATTCATATGGGGCGTCCACAACACACGCCTCCTCACACACAACCCCACCATGCGATGTCCCATGTGCGGCCAATTCACCAGCAACGGCCACATGGCCGGTAACTGCCCATCCATGTCTGGCCTAAGACAGGACCGTCACAACAGCGCGCTACAACTCCTACTATCCCTCCTGGAACGCCACAACGGAGGACGCTGGGAGACTATCACTGCAGACTTCGGTAACAAACCCATCAAGTCTTTCACCCGCCCCACCCCCACCTCCACCCCTCTTGACTGCCACCCCCCACACCCCACCCACATGCCCACCCGCCTTGTTGATGCAGACGAAGGTCTCTCGCCCGACTCCCTAACCTCGTGCCCCGCTATCCTCCCCCCCGAAATCCTCCCGCCTGCACTACGTCCCCCGGCGCACAAACCCGATTTCATACGCCTCCTCGAACCTCGCTTCGTCGGTCACAACAACGGCCGCCGCCGATACTCATCTATCAGGAAAATACAAATAGGGGAATGGAAGTACTGCACCGACCACAACCTCTCACACACAGCTAGCTTGATTAGGGACAAATACACACCCCTCGCAAATGCCATCCGAAACCACTGGCCAGGTACCGAAGTCGACATCTTACCCATAGTCATGAGCCGCACGGGCACTCCGCACTCGTCCACCATAGCAAGTCTCACCTCTCTCCTCACCCTCCGCACCGACCCTCCCGACAAACTAGTCACCAAAGCACGACTCGACACATCTCGCATCCTTTCTTCACTCCATGCACACACCGTCCAATGGCTGCATTATCTCCTCCTTGTCTACCGCACCAAATCACGCACGACCACTCGCCGAGCCTCCGCATAACGCACCTCCCCAAGCCATTCTTGCACACCGCTTTTAAACCGCTTCAGACCCTCCCCGGGGGGGAGTAAAACCCCCGACCACACTTGGAGAGGTTGGACATAGGTGGTTCACGGTCTAGCCCTGACTTGTAAGTTCCCTGTTTGACATAGTTGGGAGGGCCCAGAGACAGCAGCCGACGCATCCGGCTTTTTGGTGAAAAACCGGCGCATACGGTACATGTTGTAAACAATTTCAATATTTCAATTTCAATTATCATAATGTATGTATGTCTGTGCGGATGATAAATGTACCTACTCGTAATAATACGTGTGATAATAAAGATCACAATGTTTGGATAACTACTACGTACCTACCGTGGGTATGGTACTGCCAGAAATCCATTTGAACCACGATTTACAAGTTCGGTACCTACAAGAAGCGGAAATTATTTTTGTTGGTACAATTTTACGGTACAGGTAGCGGCTGCATGTGAACTGTCGCTACTGTGAATGTACCTGTACCTGTACCTGTGCCGTCGACGCTAAATATGTTTTCCTTTAAAAATAAGTATCGTAGGCACGTGCTCATGTTCTTCTTCTTGTAATCAAGTTTATCGTAGACACGAGGACACGGGTATAACAGGGGAACCAAGAGGGCCAGAGTAAAAAGCGGTTCACGAGAAGAATACTATTTTTTCGCCACCACCGCCACCACCGGTTGGGGGGCGCCTCTACTGCCTCCGCTTCGCCACTCTCCCCCCCCCCCTTCCCCACTTCCCTCGTCGCCTCGGGGGAGGTTAGGGGTGGTGCTTGGCTATTCCATATCGCATGAGGTTCCCTTCCGGCTTCATAATGTCCAGTCAACGGGCCGTTGACCGGCCACCTTCATAACGTCTTTACCTTCCTTCCCTTTGGCTGGCCCTTCTTGTGTCCCACCACATGCTCGACGTCCCCTTCCATGTGGCTCGCGCAATGTTCTTGTTGCTCAGCGAGTCCGTCTCGTTGTGCGTGCGTCGTCTATCCATCGCCCTCCATCACACTCCCCTACTCGTTCGTCAATTGCCGGCCGCTCCGCTGCTCGTCGGTTTCATGTTGATGTTGGCCGCCATGCCTGCACGCTTGCTCCCTATCTCCCCCTTGGTCACGGCTCCTAGGCGTCCATCGTGCGCGCTGTGTCTCGACATGTCCCTCGCCGTGCACGTCGTGTAGGTGAGTTGGGGTCTCGTATCCTTGTTGTGAGTGCGTCCGCCGGCTCGGTTGTAGGTCGAACATGGCCGATGTCTGCCGAGCATGGACATGTCCGGAGTTGTGTGTCGGAGGCTTCACCTAGTGCGTCAGCGTGGGGTGGGAGAATGCATGGGGCGCGTGTAGGTGCTTTGCGACCACTCTGTCCATCGCGGGGCAAGTATCGCACGTGCTCTCTGTGCGGCATGCGATTCTTTGGCCGCAGCTAGCATCCGAACCTCGCTCGACACACCAACTTCTTTCTAGCGGGGTCTTCCACGTCAGCCCTCGCCCATCGTCGCCAAGCTTCTCACCTTGACGACAACCACCCTTCCTCGTAGCTCCTTATGCTTGTCTGAGACTCAACTCTTGTAATCCACACGTGCCGGCTCCATCTCTACTCCTTGCCCCCATTGCTTGGCTTCTTTTGGTCCGCCCTCCCTTCCACATGCTTGCGGGCCTTCTCGCCATGATCGTCAGGCGCGCCCTCTTGTGGCATGCCCTCCCTCAGGCATTTTCCAGACGATAATTACTCGCCTCCCCTTACCGGATATCATTTGGCGTCCCTACCTCCCTACTAACCCCCCTCCCCCCCCCCGGCAACCCCCCCCCCCCTGATTTTTGCCCCCCCTGCCTTAGTTGCTATTTTCTGCCTCCCCCTCTTCCATCTCCTCAGCTCCCGGTTCTCGATAGCCTAGCGTTTATGCCCTCATCCGCTGCGGGGCTCCATCGAAATGTTACCCCCCCCCCCCCCCGCGCGGTTGCTCTTGATGCTTGGAATGCTACCCTCGATGTTGTCGATTGTCTCACTTCCTACCGGCTAGTAACGTTTGCTCGCGGGGTAGATGCAAAAGCGTGAGAGTATCTGAGCAATGCTCCGCATGAATCTTTGGAGTATGCTATGTCCCTCCCCTCATGTGACCCCCGTCATGTTCATGCTGTCCTTGTTGTTCATCTGTTTGGCGGCCTTCTCCTTCGTCCTTTTCCAATTGCGTTCACAACTATGCTCTAGCGCCGGGTTCAACTTTGATTCTCTGCCGAGGGAGAAGACGGCCCACCGGGCGCCGAGACCCTCTTGCACGATATCGATGATGACGGGGAAATGCGTCGAGCTTGCTCGGGTCATATGCTACGCCGTTCTACATGTCGGGGTAGGGGCGGGGGTGGTTCTCGGCGACGATGAAATAGTCGGAAAAAACAACAACGGTGGAACCAACAGCATGCTCACCTTTCGGCTGCCGACCGCCGTCGCCGGGCTTTCCATCGTCGCGCCCGTGAGCTTGTGGAGGTTGACCGGCTCCGTCGAGCTATGATAGCTCTCGACAGTGATGACTAAGGCATGGTCCAAGAGCATGATGTTGCGCTATCTTTTCTGGGCCGCCTCCACCTTGAACTTGGCAATCTCCCGCCGCCATGAGTGTAAGCTCCCCTCCCCCCTCTTGCTCGGCCCATGCTCACCTATCATGGCTACTAAGACAATATCCACTTGTGAGTTCTTCGCTGTACGTAAGGTATAATAAGGGGCTTCTTTGGTTAGACTGAGTTGACCTTAGGCTGATAGAATACCCTAATCTCTCGATCTAATTATACAACGTAGAGAGAAGTAATAAAGATTGTTTTTGGAACTTACCTTCTTTACAACCTGAGTTTGGCGTAATTCTGATCCGTACCGGTTTGCGTTCTCTCCCAAGGCCAATAGATTCTCTCTCCTCGTCTTCAAATACCCATGCCTTAGGTATTGTTGAAACAACATTAGAACCAATAGCTTGTGCTGCGTACTAACTAAACCCAACTATTGCTAGCGATACAAATCATATGGGATTGTGTGCACCATCTAATCCAATATCATTTCACAAGCTCCGTGAACTATCTAGTGCCGTGGGAGAATGGGTAGTACACGTACCATTTTTTGGGTATGTATACCGCGAATAGAGGACATTTTCAGAGCGTCAACACTAGTTGCTCGGCAGGGTAGATACCCCAAGAACACTTGTAAAAGGTGTTGCAAGCCTTTTTTAACTTTCTTTCCAAGAAATCGCAGTCATGTGATGCGATAGCGCGCCATGCTTACGATTCTCCTCCCACCTACCGACCGCACCATCTTATGCCGACAAGGCGCCCGCCGGCGGCGCAGCGGCGGCGGCCCCGGAGGGGGGTGCGCTCGCTGGCCCGTCGGCATCCCCTCACCTCCCCGTGGTGGGCGCTGGAAACCCCGTAGCCGTGCCAGGCCCGGCACGGTAGGGGGCTAAGAGGGCCGACAGGTCGATCCGTAGGATCAGCAGCTGTCGGGAAAGCCCTGTACAAAGGGCTTTTGAAAAAATAATTTCTGTGCACTACCGGCGCCAAGATCCCCCGCTCGGCCCGTCCGATATGTTTTTTCGCGTACAAATACTCCTAGATATTGCCTTCCTTTGAGGGGTGGGGCCAGTACTACGTCAGCGTTTGATGGCGAGGAGGGTACGGCCGGATTAGCGGTGGGAGGCGGGTGTTGGAGCTGGTGGTGGCCAGCCGGGAAGCAGCGCCAGGAAAGGGCGCTCGCTAGCCGTCGACCAGCCATGTGCCGGTCGAACCTTGCCGAGGGGTGAGGCAAGACATGGTACAGGCCGGTGGCTAGTCGCAGACGGAGGAGCGGCTATATGAGGCGGCGGCGATCCTCAGGATCAGCCGCCGCCGGAAGCCCTGTACGGAGGGCTTTTTTCGGATACAAAACAATGTCCGTACCCGGCGTCGAGCTAGTTGGGGAGCAGCACCAGGGAAGGGCGCTCACTAGCGCGCCGCTACGTCTTCCAGCGTCATCTCCCGGGGGGAGGAGTCAGCTGGGACGGCAAGGAGGACGGTCGCGACGGGAGGAGCGACACGATCTGGCGGCGACGACCCTTTGGGTCGGCGCCGCCGGAAAACCCGGCACGGAGGGTTTTGTTTAATTCCGGGCGCCCGCGATCCGCCGGATCCGGCTACGGTGACCTGCCCCCCCCCCCTCTTCGACACCCACTACCCCGACAGACCTTCATAATCATAGGATTCCTTGAGCGTGGGCCCGGGTGAGCGCGGAGGCCCCCGCTCAAGAACAGGCTGCTCGGTGGACGCGCGATCAGAGGGGGGAGGGTACGGCCACAGGCCGGAAAACCGACAGGTACCCGGGTACCAGACAGAGAATAAACCGGGGAAATGAGCGGGGAAAATTCAGGCGCGGAGGCAGGAGCGCAAGTTTTGTCTATGTCTTTGTGTCTCGGTCCCCCCCACCTGTCCTCGAGGTGACGGGGGACCTCGATAAGGAGGACCGCCGCGTCGGTGGACGCGGCAAGATCTTGGGGCGGGGTTTACGGGATGGAGCGGCGGGATCAATGAGCGACCGCGCGAGGAGGGTTTTTTTGCTAGCTTTTCCCCTCCTACCTTCGGCAAGACCGAAGTCACGCGGGAGCTAGATTAGGCTAGCCCGTCGTCCCTCCCGAACGCCGACCGGCCTAGGCCGGTCGACACCCCGGTTCGGTGGGAGCGGGCCGTGCATCGTGAAGGTCGAGCAGCAGTTTAGTTTTGCATTTCTCGACAAGTGGATTTATTTTTAGATCTGTTTTTCTTGATTACAAAATTATTACGCTGTTACTGCTTAGGCGGGGGGACTGTGGCAATTACTGCGGTTGCTTACAGTTTTCTCCGGAGGAACGTCGACACACATTGCAGATAGGTGTGTCGATAGGTGTACCTGGTCAAAGAGACCCGGGCCCAACTTGCTAATAAGTCGTGTATGGCGAAGTAGAGTGGCCCGAGAGACAACAGTCGGTCCAGTTTGCCGGCACATGTTGTAAACAATTTCCAATTTCCAATTTCATCCGTGCACTCCTCGAGGGTGGGCAAACTGTCCGAGTCATCGGCGGGAACGTCGCTCATCAGAGCGGCGTGCGCAGAGTGAGAGCCACCATGGGCGCCGTACTTCTGGATGATCATCTTGCCCTTCGCGATGGTCCACCGCTGGAGAGCGTCATCCGGGGCAGTGCATGAGGACATGATGTGGTCCAGGCTGCCGCACGCGCTGCACTTGTTGGGTAGTCCGCGACCACCGCGAGGGCCACGTGGATGGTGGCCTCGACCGCTTTGTGAACCGCGACCAACAGCGACAAAGGCGGAGATGGGAGGTGGTGAGATGTCGGGAGCTATCGTGTCCGGGGCGTCGTCCTCGTCCATATTGTGTGCCAAGTGGAGGATGCTGGCCATCACCTAATCAGATGACGGCAAGTAGTCTGTGTCGAACGCGTTGATGATGCACTGTTTGGCCTGACCGTGTGGGCTGTTGCTAGAAAATACCGCGCAGCATGAGGAGACCGAGGTTGTGGGGGTGGATGGCAACGGAGCCATCAACCATCTGACATGTCTCGTTGTAGTCGTCGAACGTTTGCCGCATGTAGTGCACATTTTCACCGAGTGACTGTCCATGGCGCTGTTTGAGCATCACGTTATCCGGCAGGGACATGGAGCGAGCAAAGGACCGACAGTCGAGACGTTCACACAGTATGCCCCACGCGGCTGCGGCGCAGTTAGGACGTGCTGGGGAGACGCACTTCATCGCATGGTCAGCGCGCTGGTTCGCGCTAGCTGCATGAAGAAGCACCGTGTAGGCGTAGTGTTGCGCCTGTTCGTCCAACCAGACGCCCGAGTCGCGGATGGCCAACTGTGGGATGAGGTGTGCTGCCTTGATGGAGAGGACATTAAGGAAGTTCCTCCTCAACTGCTTGAAGTCCGTGGTCGGCCCCATGGTAGGGATCGACATCTTAATGGACCGGTTGAGGGCGTCCTTGTCGAAACCGGTAGCCTCGTGGGCCGCTCGCCCGATGACCACCGGGTCAATAATGGGGCGACGGCCGCCACGGGTAGTGTGACCACCACGCTGGGTTGGAGGCGAATGCCGGCCATGGAAGGGAGGAGGTGGTCCACCAGGGAAGGGAGAGTGGCCGGCCACTGCATGCGGCGGGCCGTACACGTGCGGGTGGCCACGGGAGGTGGGGCCGTTGTGAGGACGCGCCTCCGGGAAGAGAGGTCTTGGGTGCGGAAGGGCCTATCCAGCGGGAGGGTATGGTGGAGGTGGTGGGAAGTGTTCTACCGGCAACTCGTGGCGAGAGGGTTCGAGCTGCGCATCGCGACTGCGCTGAGCGACAAGGGGGTCGGCATCAGCAGCGTCGGCCGACTGCGCGTCCAGGCGGGCGTTGATGAGCGCCATTTGCTCAAGGACGAGCGCGATTGTATCAGGGGTAGGAACGACAGAGCTTTGTTGAGAGCCGAGGTCAGGGGAATCATGGGGCGAAACATGTTAAGAGTCGGCAAAGCGAGTATTCGGTGACATCACGGCAGAGGAAAAGCGAAACTGAACAACAAGCACCGGTAAAAACGGCTAGCCGGACATGTGCCTAATGTGGCGGTTAGCCTCCTCAAGCTAAACGCTAGCACAAATCAATTCTAATCTGTCTAATTCTGTCGTTGTGAAATGGCAAAATGATGTTGTCGAGAGGCGATGGTGAAAGATGTTTCACTGCTGTACTTAAGCAGTATATATTGTAAGTGAACAATGGAATTGTTAAATGGTCCTGTCACCTCCCTCTACTGCACTGAGCTTAAATAGGTCTCTGCCCAGATTACTTACGCCTGTAAGTAATGCTTACGTGTTAGGCGTTAGAGCTGTCTAACCGCTGTCATATGTCCTGAGACGCGGCCTGCCTAGCATTGGGTTTCACGACGCGGCCTCTTTTGCATCGAAGAGCTCGCTCTGGCGCGTCATCTGGCTAGTTAGATTAATTATGCATATATGTACGTACCGGGAGGTACTGGTCGTACTGTAGCATCAGCGCCTTATAAGAATATTGCAGTAGCGACGTACCCACGTATATACGTCCGTCCATTGGGAAAGCACGAATTGGAATCAGTAACGAGTACATGTACAATGTCCTGCAATGTACTGTTGCAGGACTGTACTCGTCACACTAACAAGGGTTTCAGAGAGACGGCCTGATGCCCGCCGACCCCTCGGCATGTAGCCATGGGGTGTCTCAAAGTACCTGTTCTGTATCCTCCACCAAGTGTGGGGCACAAGTCGAGGCCAAGGCAAGGTCAGGTGGAGCGCTGCGCAGGCGGCTGAGTCGCTAAGTAAATATAAAAATAAAAATGAGCTAGGGTTGTCATGTTAAGCTAGGGCGCGCCTCCACACCATGCACCTTCGCACGCCCCTAAATGCACGCTGCCCTCAATCCGCATTGCAGACTCCCCGGGGGGGAGTTAAACCCCCGAAAGTCCCTGGAGAGGTTGGATTTAGGTGGTTAACGGTCTAGCCCTGACTTGTAAGTTCCCTGTATGGCATAGTTGGGAGGGCCCAAAGACAGCAACCGGCGCGTACGGTATTTGGTGTAAACCGGCGCATACGGTACATGTTGTAAACCATTTCAATTTCAGTTTCCCCTCCCTTCACCACAACTCCCCCGCTCCCCCCCCCCCCACCCTCTCATCCGGCATCCACACCTCCCGCACCATAAACTCTCCCCCCACTGCACCCACCACACACATAGACACAGAATACCTCACCCCCTCAGACCACCACTACCCCCCATGCGACGTTACACGCATCATTTCCAAACACAAGGACACAGAATACGGCCAAACACAGTACATGGTTGAATGGGCCCCGGAACACCTCACGGAATGGGACATACAAGTCCAACTCGACGACGGCTTCCGCCTCATCTCCTCCACCCCCACATCGGTATGCCTCCCCACCCCCTCCCCCGCCGACTGCTTCATATGTCACGACCCATTGCACACAGAACCCACCTCCACGTGCTCCACATGCCCGCACTTTGCCGTCCATTCCCAATGCCGCCCCGCTGAGGGTCCCGCCCCATGGCAGTGCGAACGGTGTGCTCGTGGCCAACAACACGACCTCACCCGCCTCCACGAGGTCCAGTGGGCACCATGCCTACAACTACACGACACCATCAGTGAGACCCCCTCCGGCCCCACCGCCCTCACCGCATTTAACTCCGGCTTTGTCCCCTACACGACACCCATTCTGCCAGAACCCGGACCCCCTCCATGGACGCACCCCCTCCATGGACGCACCACCTCACAACCTCTCACACACCCAACGCAACCATCCTCATACTCCCCCGATGGGAACACACACCCTACCACCACTCCAAATACATCGACTCCCCATACACCCACCACCTCTACACCCTTCCCAACGACGCGAACACCTTCCTATCCCCCGACCAACACACAAGCATACCCACTCCTACCCCATTCGGCACGCGTTGGTTGGTCGACATCTACCTCGTCGCTAACCCCCTCGCACTCTCCACCCTACCCTCACACGCAGCCATGACCGCACTCCACAACACTCTCGAGTCTATCTACGACACTCACCTCCCCAACTCCACCATCACCATCCCTCCTCCTCACCTCTTCGACACCTACTCACCTCACTCGGCAGGCATATACCACCTCCCCCCAAACCCAACTCACCCCATCACTTATCCTCTCCCGGAACGCATGCAACTAACATACCCCCCCACAAGAGGTACTCTTGCTTGGAACTGGCAGGACTTTGTATACACAGACGGCTCGAAAAAAGGAGGCTCATCCCCCCTAGGAGCAGCCGCCACCCACCCCGCCTCGGACACCCGCATCAAAATCATGGTGACCTCTACCCCTCCCACGCACACAATAATAAATCGCGCTGAATTGGCTGGCATAGACATAGGCCTCCAACTAGGCCGCACCCACCTCCTCACAGACAGTGTGTGCTCCCTCCGCCTCATACAAGGCTACTGTGACTGTAAGTACGTATGCGTTAGTTACCTTCCATACTAATTGTGTTTGCACGGTTCAACAAGTTATGGGCCCCCGCCTCACGTCACTCACGCGCGACAACCTGGTTCGGCGAGCTGCGATCGCCACCTCTCCCGCAAAAGGCAAGTTTACATAGCTTATGGTACTTTCGCCATGTAGTCGGCGGTATCGTCAAAATAAACTGCGTATAGAACCACCACACCACCCCACCTAAGCCAGCCGCTTGATAGCCGAGGACGCCCGATAGCCACCCACACCGACGCACTCGTCGTGTGTGAACATGGTGCATACATGTCCAAGCTGGAGACGGGTGGGGGGGGGGGGCGCACTGGTGGGTGAATACGCATACACATGGTGCATGGCAGCCATAGATAACACATAGCATTCTACCTAGTATTCGCGCGCCAAGCATAATTGCTACCGACACCTGCTACGGTCGTGGCTGCAACTCGTGCCGCACACAGGGTGGAGGACACAAAAAGGTACTTTGAGACGCCCCGGGGCATCACACCGAGGGGCCGCAGGCAACAAGCCGTCTCTCTGAAACCGTTGTTAGGCACGAGTGCGGCTAGTGGTTCTTACCAGTGCATGTCGCCACCTACTGGCCACCGCCACCGCTCGCGATGGCACCGAAACACCTCCCAGCATGACCCATTGCTGACACTCATGACGACGGAGATTACCTATCCTCCCGTCAAAGCACTCGGGACTCCCCACCCCCCCCCGGATGCTCTCTCGCTCGTTGCGAGCAGATGGCGTTGATTAACGCCCGGATGGACGCTCAAGCATCAAAGACTGCCGCTCTGCGCCATCGCGACGCTCTGCGCGACGCCCCTGATCAGCACAAACCTCATGCTCAGCACAACCATCATGTTCAGCTCCCCCCACCCCCACACCCATATTTCAATCCCCACGACCAATTCTCACCACCGCCTGGTCAGTCATACCAGCGGCTGCGGCAGCAACGCGCCTTCGGCGCTCCACCACCACAATTCGGCCACCCACAGTCTCCAAGTGGCCAACCACCGCTTCATACTGGCCCACTAGCCTCCTTCGCCCATCGTGGAGGCAACGGTGGCCGTGGTGGCCCCCGTCCCACCATTGTCCCAATGGTCATCGGCCGAGTTGTCACCGAGGCCACCGGGTTTGACAAGGAGTCCCTCAACCGCTCCATGACGATGACGGTCCCCACCATGGGACCCAACACTGAGCTCAAACCTTGGAAGCGGAACTTCCTAACCTTTTTGTCCCTAAAAGCTGCGTACCTAATTTCACAGCTCGCACACCGCGACTCGGGAGTCTGGCTCGACGAAGCTGCTCAAATATACGCGTACGCCATGCTGCATGCCACGAGCGACAACAAACGCGCTGAACAAGCCGTTAATTGCATCTCCGCCTCACCCCCGGACTGCGCCGCTGTCGCGTGGGACATCTTGTGCGAACGTCTGGATAATCGCTCGTTTGCACGCTCCATGTCGCTGCAAGACAACCTCGTGCTACGCCAACGCCCGGGCCAATCCCTTACCGAGTACGTCCACTTCATGCGCCAGAACTTTGACGACTAAAACGAGACGTGCGAAATGATCGATGACTCTGCAGCCATCTATCCTCACAATCTGGGACATCTTATCCTCCGCGGCATCTCCAGCAAAGGCCCCTTTGGTCAAGCCAAACAGTGTGTCGTCAACGCGTTTGACACTAACTACCTCCTCTCTGCATATGAGGTGATGGCCAACATCCTTCACCTAGCTCAGAACATGGACGACGACACCCCGGATCAGGCACAACCACCCAAAGCTGGCCCCGCCCCGCCCATCTCTCCCTTTGTCGCCACTGGTCGTGGCTCCCACAGCGGACGAGGCCAACATCCTCGTGGCACTCGTGGCGGTCGTGGACTTCCCAACAAATGCAGCGCATGTGGCAGTCTGGGCCACAGCCTCTCGTCATGCACGGCGTCTAACGACGCCCCGCTAAAGTGGCCCATGGCCGAACGTAAGATGATCATCCAAACGCATGGCACCGATGTTGCTGGCTCTGCCTCGGCACACGCTGCCATGCTGAGCGACGTCCCCACTGATGACCCTGACTCCCTCCCCACTCTCGAGGAATATACGGACGAACTTGATGACAATGAGGCTAGTGTCCCCTTCACATCTGTCGCATTCTCATCCTCCCTCGCTCATTATCGTGACCTCTCTAAGTTTTGGGTGGTTGATTCCGCATGCTCAATCAACTTGACCGCGTTTCGACATAACTTTGTGACGTTCGACTCGCCCTCCACTCCCTCGCGGGTTGGAGGAGGCGGTGTTGATGTTAAGGGCAGTGGCATTGTACGTCTGTCCATTTTGAAAGCGCCAGGCGAGCTCATCCACCGCACAGTTCATGCGTTGTACACTCCAGACCTCTCCTCTCGCTCTACTCAGCGCATAGGTCGCCTCCTCAGTGTTAGTTGGATGCAATCGCACAGCGGTTGTGAATTCATTTCCCCCTCTAACTCTGACACAGGACTGATTGTGGTCTCCACAGGAATGGGTGTGCTGAAACCATCCGGCAACGGCCTCTACCTCCTACCCCTCCAGCCAAAGTTGCCCCCAAGACCCCTTGCAGTTTCCCCGCCTAGGGCCGGCGCTAGTGTTGCTCTCACTGCCCAGTGCGACCCAGTATAGTGGCACCGCTGATTCGGCCACCTTAACATGCAGAGCCTGCGTGCCCAACATACCCACGGTGTCCCAACCAGCCCCGCGTTAACCTAATGTTTCGTGCGACTCATGTTTGCTCCACACGGCTACTGCTGCACCGCGCAACACCAGCCCTTGCACAACACCGTCCAGCCCTCGGTTGAAGCTTTTCTATGATATCTGGGGCCATGTGAATGTCTCCCCCCCCCATGGACCCCGCTACCGCTTGCTTATTATTGATCACCATAATACACACTACATGTGGGTGCGGTTTTTGAAGTCCAAAGAGGACACGTGCACATGGTTGGAAAGCATCCTATTGGAATTGCGTCACTTACATGCGCACCATCACTCTCAGTCCGGCGATTTTGCCCCAGTCATCAAGTTTGACTCTAACTATGTTTTTGAAGTTGCCCCGACCCGGCAGATTTGTGCTCGCATGGGTGTCGGTGTTCAATTCTCGGCTCCATATGCCCACCACATGCTCGGCAAGGCCGAACGTTCGTGGCGCACAAGTCGGGACAATGCATCTGCGATGCTCCTCAGCATGGCTGTCCCCAACTTCGTGTGGTCGTGCGCTGTCAATATCGTTGTGTACCTGCGCAACCGCACCTACAATCGCTCGGTAGGCCTGTCCGGCGGAGTTTTCCTCACTCTCCTTTCGTCATTTGCACCCGACGTCTCCAAGTTTCGAGTCTTCGGATGCACAGTCTTTGCCAAGGTGCCCGACGGGATGCGCCGAAAGCTCAGCGAAAAAGCGTTCCGGGGCGTCATGGTTAGCTACCCGCCTAACGCCCCTAGTTACCGTATCTACAACCCGGACACCCGCCGCATCATCACCTCCGTCCATGTCGTTTTTCAAGAGAACACTCATGGCTTCGACACACACCCTTCGGTTGACTCGGTCATCGCGAATGCCTTTGATGTTGACGACCCGCCGGACATGCTGACCTCGCACCCTATCGATACCCTACCTACTCCCTCACCCCAAGTTCCCGACCCCCCTTCGCCTCGTGAGGCCGTCCGTCCTTCCCGCCTCCGCTCTCACCCCCTCCGCTATGGCGACCTCGTAGCCCTCATGGCCGAATACCCACCGGTCCGTGTCACAACATGTTGTGACCCCGACCAAGGTAAAGCCAAGGAGGACATCTTCGAACTCCCTTTGGTGCCCGATCTGGTTACTTGCCCACATCATATTCCAGCAGGTGCTTCGCTTGACGCCGTCGCTTTCCTCTCCGCCCGCGACTGTGTGGAACCAAAAAAACTACCGCGTTGCCCTAAGATGTGCCCAAGCCCCGGATTGGCAAGCCGCCATGCAGCATGAGTACTCCTCTCTCATGGACAACGGTACTTGGGAACTCGTCGACCTTCCCCTCGGACGCGTTGTCGTCAACAATATGTGGATCTACAAGATCAAGTCAGACACTCTCGGCGATGTCTCCCGCTTCAAAGCTCGGTTCGTCGCCAAAGGTTGCAGCCAACGAGTTGAACTCGACTACACGGAAACATTTCCCCATGTCATCCGCATGGCCAGCCTCCGCCTCTTTCTTGCCATCGCCGCCGCCCGTGACCTTGAATTGTGTCAGCTCGACATCGACACTGCGTTTCTCTACGCCCCCACAAAGGAGGACGTGTACATCCACCAGCCCCTCGGTTTCTCTGATGGAACGTCCAAAGTGTGTCACCTCAGACGTTGCCTTTACGGACTGAAACAGTCCCCTCGCGAGTTTAACATGCTACTCCGTGCATGGCTTGTCGACAACCGGTGGCAACAATGTGTCTCGGATCCCTGTATCTACGTCTTCCGCGCCGGTCACGTCTTCGCCATGATCGCTCTTTCCGTGGACGATATTATTCTCGCAGCTTGCAATGATGCCTCGTGGCTTACTGAAGGCTAAACTTGGTGCACGGTTCAAAATCAAGGACATGGGTGAACTCTCCCAACAACTAGGCATGCACATCACCCGCGACCGCTCGGCTCGCACCATCTCGCTGGATCAATCCAAACACCTCCGTGACACTCTCGATTAGTATGGCATGACCACCTCTAAGGCATCGTCGCTTCCTATGGCTTCCTCGCCGGACTTGCGCACATGGCACCTCCCCCCCTTTCCGGGGTGGCCAAGAACGTTTACCCCAGCCTCATGGGCAGTCTCCAATACGCAGCCGTTTGCACGCGCCCCGATGTCTCCCCGGCACTGGGCATCCTTGGCTCCGCCCATGCATCCCCCACGGACGCTCACCCGCAGGCTCTGAAGAAGGTACTCCTATACCTCCATGGCACCATCGACATGCGCCTCATGTTGGGGGGGGGGGGGGGGTCACAGACCATAGTCTCCAGCTCACAAGCTTTGCCGACGCTGACTGGGCAAACGACAGCAGCACCCGCAAGTCACGTTCGGGCTATCTCTTCACCCTCGGACGCGGACCCATCAGCTACAAGTCCAAACAACATACTTGCGTGGCCCAGTCCACTTGTGAAGCCGAGTACTACTCTGCGACTGACGCCACCAAGGAGGGACTCCACCTCCGCCAACTTATGGGGGAGAGCCTGAACGCCCTGATCATTGAAACCACCACCATTTGGGAGGACAACCAAAGCGCCATCGCGTACTCCCAAAATGCTTTGGTCAACAAGAAGACTAAACATATCGGTCTGAAGTGGCACTTCCTCAAGGACCACGTGGAGCAGGGAACCATTAAGTTGAGGTACCTCCCCACTGACCGAATGGTGGCCGACATGTTCACCAAGCTTCTCCTAGGACATGCACTGACAAGACACCGAAGTGCAATCCTTGGAGGAGAAGACCCAATGCAACGCTTCATCCCGTAGCTACCTTCATGGGGAGTGTTGTAAGTAATACCTTCTAGTTATTAGTTGCAGATAGCTACTGTAAGCTAGTCTAGATATGACTAGTACATGTCTATATCGGACATACCGATAACATGTTTGATTTGGTACAGAGCTGTCGCTAGGGTATAGCTCTTACACTTTTGTTGTCCCGACACCACGCCTCGGGCTGGCTGTCTCTGTGACAACCCTATTTGCGTGACTATGACTGTAACTACGTATGCGTCAGTTACCTTTCACGCTTATCGTGTTTGCACGGTTCAGCAAAGCCATATTTAGCCGGCGTAAGAGAAAGACCGTCGATGTCAGTCGTTGCCGGAACTACGTAAGAGCCATCCGGATAAATAGTCAATTGGGCAGTACTCGTAACATCTTGCTCGAGCTTAGCAGGTGTGCGTAAATTAGTTGTCACGTAGGGAACCGGAACAGACGCCGAAAAGAGGTAAACAAGATGACGTAGCCGTTCGGGTAGTGCGACGCGAACCGGAGCGTCACTCAACAAGGTTAAGTCATCAAAAGTCAAAGTAAGGTCAGTTTCCTCAAGTAACTCGCGAACATTAGCATCAACATGCTTTTCGTTTGGCAATATCGAACCTGCAAGAAACCATGTTGCACCAATACGAGGCTCACATTGTACAACGAGCTTAATGTCGGAGGCTTTGGAGCCACCAACATGTAATACGACTACCACGTAATGACCATGTCCGATTGAAGCCATTCCGAGTCAAGAAAGGAGCGTCGAGCAAATCAAACGACAACAAAAGGGTGCGTCGACCGATGGGCTCCGAAACCAGTGTGGCCGGTAAGCCTTTGGAAAGTTGGCTGCAGACACAAATTTGTTGTGTTCTGCTCTGTCGTTGCTGTGTCTGTAGGCGGAAGTGCAGATGGAGGAAGAATTGAGAAGAAGTTAGTATTAAACATAAGATTGTAATCGAATAAAGGGAATTGTTAAAAAGGCTCCGTCACCTCCCTCTACTGCACTAGCCTTAAACAGCTTTTGCCTAGCTAGCTTGCACCTGCTGCTTGGTCCTCGAGTCATGTGCTAGGGCTTTCCAACCGTCCAACCGTCACTTTCCAACCGCCACAAACTAGCGACGCGGCTCGTCCAATCTAGGGAATCACATTTTGCATTGGAAACCTCGCTTGGCGCGTCGTCCGGCTAGTTAGTTTTACTGTGCGTACATGTACGTACTAGGAGGTACTAGTAGTAGAGTGTGCATAAAAACCCTTGCGCTATATTGCATTAGCGAGGTACCCACGTGGTACGTCCTTCCGATGGAAAAGCAGAATTGGAATTAGCAACGAGCATATGTACAATGTCCTACAATGTAATGTTGCAGGGATGTACTCGTCACACTGCCGCCGTATCTCGTAAACCCTGCCTCAAGGTCGTTGCCGCTCCTCCCTACCGTGCCATGGATGGCAATAGGGCTACCGTCACCCACCACGGGGAGGTGGGGGTGAGTGCCGACGGGCTTACGAGCACACCCCCTTCCGGGGCCGCCGCCGCTGCGCCGCCGACGGGCGCCTTCTATTGTATAATTGCACACATCGCAGTTTTCGGATCATTTTCCCAATATTCTAAGGTACCATACCGAACGCTACTTTTGTCACCTCCGAACACCTCACAAACCCCATAGTGCCTACAAGTTAGGGTCGTGCATGAGCCGTGAGAACCGCCTACGCCCTCGTTGTGACTGCACTTGACGTAGGTGGTGCTTGATATGCGCGTAGGGTGTAGCCATTGTTTTAGCATTTTTTAGCAAATCACATCCCCATGACTATCTCGAGAAGCTCCCGATCGAATGCGGCGGACCTCCAACCGTAAGTCCCGCCTCTTAGTGGCCTCCGCTTCAAGCATGCACTCTTCAAGCACGTGCACAACCAGGTCGTGGAGTTGAATAACATACCAAGAGCACGGGCACCGGGGGATGTGGTCATAGCAGATCAACGACAAGATGACGGTGCGGAGCCATGAAGTCTAACCAAACCACATCCCCATGGCGATCTCGAGAAGGTCCCGACCGAATGCGGCGGACATCCAACCGCAATTCTCGCCCCTTAGTGGCCCCCGCTTCAAGCATGAACTCTTCAAGCACGTGGACAATCCGGTCGTCGAGCTGAATGACATACCAAGAGCATGGGCACCGGGGGATATGATCCATAAACATAGCAGCTATGGAGCGCTCACCCGACATAGAGGCGCACGATATCGTCGACGGAGATTAAGACCCACGAGACTCTGAAGGAGCCTCATTGCACCGAGGGCACTTTCGAACATGAGAGGCGCGCTCCGCAGTGAAGCCGAGCACCCGGTGACATGCCATCGTATAGCTATCGGATGGCATCTTGAAACTAGACTCATGTGAAGCGAGAAAGAGAGCCAAAGCCCCGCGACCCGTACCCCCAAATTCACCCTCATATAGTCCGGTGGCGAAGGTCTGCAAAACGCCAAGAGGTCAAGGTAGGCCCGGGCAAGAAGAATGCGCGAAATGCCCCGCTGAATGTGGCCCCTGGAATCTCCCAAGCGAGTGAGGGCATCGGGAGTCTGAAGTTTATTTCTTATACTAAATATTACAATCGAGCTGATGATTCGGGGACCCACCGACCGACCGACAGATAGATTGATACACACACGCACGCACGCACACACACACGCACACACACACACACACACACACACACACACACACACACACACACACACACACACCGATTTTAGCAAATTCGTGTGGCAGGATATCCATTGATATGCATTCATGCTATATACGCTGCTCTAGTCCTCACCACCCCCCTCCCTGTTGGGTTCGTGATAATTTGGGTGGTCAGTCGCGGGTAAGGTCAGACACGACATGGATTGTCGACGACTTGGCAGGAGTGCATATACACATTTATCATTACACAGTTTATATTGTCGCTATGGCGTCACGACGGGTCGCCCATCGCGCACAGCTCACCGTCAACAAACCGCCCCGTCGCTGTCAAGCAAGATGACAGTACTGCAAAGCATTCACGCATGAAACCACCAGCGTAGGAGGCTATAAATGTAAAGCGTCTAACTACAAGCTGAAACGCCTCGCATGAAATGGATTCGACACTCACCCTCCTGTCTATCGTCCGCTCAACTCCAGCGTACGTAAAATTCCCCACTCTGCATGTCGCTGTTTCCGATTCTAAGGGCTCTAACATACTTGCTGTGTTGATAATCAATGGACGCCCCAACCTGGCTTTCGACTCATAACCCATCACATGCGAGCCACTACTCACCCGCATGCTCACAGGCTGGGCAGTGCAGAGCCGGCATGGTAGTCTCTGAAAGGCGGTGGCGTGCCCGGGGCGCTGGGCGCAGAGGGAGTGCCGGCGGGAGCGGCCTCGGGGGCGGGTGCAGCAGCTTGAGAGCGGGGCTGGGCGACCACAGGTTGTGCTGCCTGCATCATTGGCCGCCCCTTGGATAAATCGCTGTCAGCGACCAAAACACGAACCTGTCGGCAGCAACAGAGCACCACACTCGTTAGCAACCAGGGTAAACATTTCACCGCATCTACGGCATCAATGCAATCCCCTCAGCGCTTCCAGCGTTCAATCCAG
Source organism: Tetraselmis chui (assembly GCA_026401115.1). Taxonomy (NCBI): domain Eukaryota; kingdom Viridiplantae; phylum Chlorophyta; class Chlorodendrophyceae; order Chlorodendrales; family Chlorodendraceae; genus Tetraselmis; species Tetraselmis chui. The sequence goes on from JAPMLY010000641.1 coordinate 63,520, forward strand.
ACTTTCAATGATGCCTCGCTATAAACAACTCGATGAAATTTACATGCAATGCGTTACCCTCAAACACCACCCCACACACACTTGCTCAGAATTGATTACCAGCCTACTAATCTGCCTACTTTTAACACCCCCCCCCCCCCCCCCCCCCCCCCCCCCCCCCCCCCCCCCTTACACGTATCTTTCCATGCAGATCTGACTGAATCGGAGTTCAGGAATCTATAAACGCCCACGTCACAAGTCATTCGTCTTCTCGTTATGATGTCTGACTTGTGTTGACGTGTTTCGTTACTATTTCAAAAACACTTAAATTTTCGAGCCTGATATCGATTCTGTATGTTTTACCACTAAAAAAAGGGCTGCACACTGACCCGCTCGTGTACGACTATGAAAGAGTCCAATACAAGCGAGCCATTCTGTAACGGTGGACTAAACTCTGCAACGCCACGCCTCATGATTTTGGGGATAAGACTATCGTTTTTGTGTAGATGCCAGCTGTGATAGCAGTTCAACAATTCAATTCACAAGGACCTACTCTTACTGCACATCCACGATGCATTTCGTTGTGTTGGGGACTGTACGGGAATAGACTACTTCGATCAATTTCGTCGCGTTGTTATTTCGATAGCACACGATACGCGGAAAGTGGCAGTGTCTCAAGATCTCATTGCCGCTGAGTGTGTGCCTCACCGAGTTGGGTGCCAGGGGGCCGATGTAGACCTTGCCGCCATCCTGTACCTCAAAAGTTGCGGCGTCATTGGACCACACATCCTGGAAGACTGTCCCATCCGCCAGCGGGACGTGCATCTCGGGCCATGGCTCAGTAACCTCGCGAGAGCTGTTAAACGCAACAATGCCGACCTTCGCAGTGCAACGGGAGGGGGCGGGGATAGAGACAAATACATCTGGACTCAGAACAAGGAAGATACTGTGGTGCGCCGTTGGCTTCATGGGAATGGGAACAGGGGTATGTATACAAGAAACCTGCTCTCCACCGTAGGGGAGGGGGAATTCGCGAGCTTAAGCAATTCCTTTTGTGCCGCAACGGTGCCAGAGTTTCGAACAGAACATAGTTGAGGAAGCGTGTGTGTGTGTGTGTGTGTGTGTGTGTGTGTGTGTGTGTGTGTGTGTGTGTGTGTGTGTGTGTGTGTGTGTGTGTGCTTGTGCACGTGCGAATGTGCGTATGTGACCAGAAGTACAGACAGATCTCAGGAAGTGTGTGTGTGTGTGTGTGTGTGTGTGTGTGTGTGTGTGTGTGTGTGCGTATGCATGTGGGTGTATGTCAGAACGTGTGTGTGGATACATATTCAGGTGTGTGTGTGTGTGCGTGCATGTCGGTGTGTGCATGTCGGTGTGTGTGTGTGTGTGTGTGTGTGTGTGTGTGTGTGTGTGTGTGTGTGTGTGCTTGTGCACGTGCGAATGTGCGTATGTGACCAGAAGTACAGACAGATCTCAGGAAGTGTGTGTGTGTGTGTGTGTGTGTGTGTGTGTGCGTGTGTGTGAGAGGGAGAGTGAGTGATGGGTTGCAAGTATTCTATGTATTAAGGAAGGAGGGAAATGATATAAGCCGTAAATAATTGTACGCACACACCTGCGTGCCGAGTTGCCGCAGGAAGACGAAGTGTGTGCTCCCGTACACGATGCTGTGGACGTCCAGCCGGCCGTGCGTGAAGACAGGGAACGCGCGTCGCACTCGAACGAGCGCCCGCGTGATGGCAAGGCGCTCCGCGCCAATCTGTTTGAAGACCACAAGCCATGCAAAGGGTGGCAGATTGAGTTACACGCTGGGCCATGCATCAAATGGACGACAGGAGGCGTCCTGTCCTGTCTCCTCCTCATCGCCCCATCTTTTCGATTAATCCACCCTTATGAATCAAAATGCCGTACGTAAATTTCGGTGAAATCACATAGACAAAAAGACACAACCTGTCCCTCCAATGCTTCGCCCTTTTAGCTATTACTGCTTCCCATTCACCCCCCATACTGCGCGATTGTCACGGTGATAGCAGCGGATGACACATTTGTGACGCTTCAAAATGTCAAGGGGGGCGGCTTTTACTGCCGTGTCCCCGTTTTCTGAAATAAATCACATCATCGAGTCTCACACGACAAATGCGCAGCCCCAATGATGCGTGCATTGTTCAGCGTTAAGAACATAAAAAAGTTCAATATTTTGAGGGAGGGGGGAGGGTGATTCCGGGTGAAATCAACCCTCTCCAGACAAGTAGTAAAGGCAGCCCCAACAAGCAAAACAAAAAGGAAATGGAGAGGGGTGCACCTCAGGCCAGGACTCGTCGTCGATTGGGTTTAGCATGACCGTGCGCAGCGCGTCATCGCCCCCGCTGGCCTCATCCGCCCCCGTCCCGGGAACACCCTGCAGCCAGGACAAGGACAGCGTTCGTTGGGGGCCGACATGACGGGAAAAGAGGTGGGGTGGCAATTGATGACACATTTGCTGTGGCTAGAAATACATCCATCCTAGTGTGAACCATTGCTCAGGCTATTGGTCAGTTGACAGATTTTCCAGACTGATATATCAATTGAATGGCTGATTGCCTGGCGTGCTGTTTGCTGACTGGATGGTTGATAGCAGTTTCTTGTTGATCGAACGACTGAAGTATGGATGGGTTTATTGACTACTTGTTTGGCTGATTGATTGACTGGTTGTCTGATTTCTGAACTGATCACTTGATATTTGCATGAATGGGATTGCGAGTAATTTGCAATGGTTTCAACGCGGGGAGATCAAACACAGAGGGGGCAGAAGGGGGTGAGCACCTCGACGCCAAACTCGTCGCCGTAGTAGAGGCAGGGGATGCCGGGCAGTAGCATGAGGGAGGCGGTGGCAAGGGTGTAGTGCGCGGGCTCATCCAGCACCGACGCGAGGCGGATCACGTCGTGGTTGCTCAGAAAATTTAGCAGGGTAAGGCCGTCGTACAGCTTGGTCTCGCGCTGGATGGCGGTGAAGAGCTCGTCGTAGTTGCGCTCAACGAGGCTGCTCCACATTGCGCGCGCCAACTGACGGAGCAAGGAGGGACATCAGAGTGAAAACATACCGTCACACACACACACACACACACACACACACAATCCCCATTACACACACACACACACACACTCACACACACACACACTCACACACACCTCCCCTCTCTCCAACTGGTATAGTCACGGAACAACTGTCCAAGTCTACTGAAACATCAACCTACATATTTACTAGCGACCCGACTACGCAAACCCCTCCCCTCACTCAACCCCCAATTGCGAGCATATTCACCTGATAATTTGTGCCGGAGTGTAGGCGATCGCCACCCACCCAGCCGCGGTAGTTCCCGTGAATCATCTCGCCGACAAGCAGGCAGTCCGGCTTCACCTCCTCGCAAGCCTGTCGAAACTCGCGCCAAAAGTCGGGAGAGATCTCGTGTGCCACGTCCAGCCGCCACCCATCCACTCCGACCTCCTGCAGCCAGAACCGCGCTACCTACGGCACGCCGCACATGCACCTTAACTCATAACACGCGTCTGCCCATGCCGCCTGCCCGAAGGCCTAGTGACATGGCAAGGGGCATGAAGTTCCTTACGGTTTCCTGTAGTTGGTTATTCAGTGGCATTTGCTTCCACTCAAAGAGATCCAACCATAATAAGAGCGATTAGAGTTTCACGGTGTGACTGTAATTTCATGTTGTTAGGACGTAAATTGACCGCGTTACTGCGCCCAAAACCTTACTCATGACTATTCATGACGCACGAGGCTCGAATCCCAAATGGCTGTCAACCTGACCAGTGCCCTCACCCCCCTTTCAGCCCAGGAATAGTGCTCACCCTGAAAATGTACTCGCGCACCGACTTGTCCGAGTGGTTGAGCTGCGGCAGCTGCGGGTGGCCCTCCCAACAGTCATATGCAAAGCCAAAGCCGCTGCCCTCCTCCCAATTGATAGTACACCAGCCCTCATACTCTGTGGGGGTGGCGCCAATCTTGTACCTGCGATGACGAAATCATTGGCAATGCATCACGCTGCTATGAACACTAGAGCACTGAAGTATGCAGCGAAGCCTTTGCACAGCCATAACCTAACCACCGACACAACCCCTAACGTCGCTAGCTAGCAGCCCAACCAGTAACAAATGCAACAACTGCGCGCAACTCTTGTAATCCAGCATATCAAGGGCCTGGACTGCAACATGGAGGACATGAAGCACATGGAGGACATGCGTTGCATCTACTTGCACGTTGTTGGTGATTGATCTTCTATGTTGACATCGATAAATCGGTCGCTGCATCGGCAACGTCCTTCCAGTTTCAGATATGCAACAACCTTTAGCCCGAATCAGTAAGAAAGTGTTGCCGGGTGCTGGTGTGTATAGCAGGTTGGGGAGCCGGCATCTTGAGAGACAATAGACAAAACACAACGTTCACCTTACACAGCCTGTGACTCTCATTGTATGCGTGTGTGTGTGTGTGTGTGTGTGTGTGTGTGTGTGTGTGTCAAAGGGAATAGGAAGCTGGAGGTCGTACCAGTTGGCGTATTGGGATCGCGCGGGGCCGTTCCTTGCGGTCTCTTGAAATGCCTGGTGACTGCGGCCCGTGTGGTTGAACACTCCGTCCAAAATGACGCGGATGCCACGCGCGTGTAGCTCGCCCACGATCTCCTTGAACAGACTCAGATCGCCCAGGCGGCGGTCGATCTGGGGCAGCCAAAGGGGCGACGAAAACCAGGGGGGTGAGGATGTGAAGTGGGGTGAGGCAAAGCAGTGTCTCGTAAATTGCCAGCGAGCCAAGGAAGAGCAGAAGTTAAAAACGACGACTGCACGTGTGACATTCCTTCCACGCAACAGACGAAAGGAGGGGGTGGGAATTGGTGGGCACAATAATATAATGTCTGGGTTTTAATCACCAAACAATGAGCACAAAGGATGTAGGCGATAGTCACTCAGAGTCACGAACAACAACTGCAACATCGATTTTGATAGCAATGACTGAACCGTTGGTTATTGAAATGTTGCCTAGTTTACTATGTGGTGAATTGAAAGTTGTCGATATCGCTTACGCAAGGGTTGATGGCAGCGATGTTCACACATTTCAGGACGGCATCTCGAAACATGAGACGCGCTGGCTTTGGTGAGGTTATGGCAAGTAATGTACCATGATGTGTGCGGGTCTGACATGCCTTGCATTGGCATCAACAGGCGAAAAAATAAGTAATTCTAGGTTGAGATACCATCGAGGATCCTTCCACCCAGCAACCCTGTCCATAGCCCGGTTTCCTTGCAGTCTACTACTGCTGCCTGTGAAGACGCTGTGGGTGGTTGGGAGATGGGCGAAGTGCGGAGGGTGATGAAGAGGCCGCAAATAGGGACGAGAGCCCTGCCTTTTACCATTAACAAAAACATCTCACACATTCACTACAGCGCCCACCTGGAAGTAGTCCACGGTATCGTAGCCGTGGGTTTCGCTCTCAAACAGCGGGCTGAAGTAGACGGCCGTGACGCCGAGACTCTGCAGGTGGTCGTACTGCTGGCGAATCTTTGCCAGGCGCGGCACCTGAGAGGGCACAGACGATGGAGAGTATAATCCCTTTGGTCAGGCAACACTGGTTCGAGTGAACGTGTCTCATCGTTGCATCAAGCGCACATCAAGACGCTGCCCTCCCCCATTGACCATCCGCACGGCAGGGATGCCCTGCTTCCTCCACATCTGAGCCCCTTTCTCGAGGGTGAGAGGCAAGGCGGGGGGAAGGGGGCTGTATGGTGCGGGGAGAGGGGAGGAGGGTGCCTCGTGCGCTGGCTCACCGGAGCGGAGTACTGGTCATTGGTGAACGGAGCCCCAAACGCGCCAAGCGGATAAATCGCATAGAAGATGGCATCCTTGGCCCAGTCCGGCACCGGGCAGGGGGGAGGTGCCCTGCGAGAATCAACCAGATTCAGAAGAAGCCCAGTAAGAATACTAACCGGTCCCCAACTAAGGTTCCCTTCGATTGTAATGACTGGCAAGAATGACACGCTCCGTCTGTCTTCTCTTGTATCCAGACAGACGAAGGTGTGTGTGTGTGTGTGTGTGTGTGTGTGTGTGTGTGTGTTTGGGGGGGTGTTTCTGTGCTGGGGGAAGAAATGAAGAGGAACCATCTTACCTGCCCTTACGAGGTTGTGGGTTACACTGGATATATACCTGAGTCGCTGATCGAGCGGCCAGCGCGGGGGGGTCCTCCTCCTATGGTGACAGAAGAAAGTAGTCAGGACGAGAAAATGAGGAAAGAGGGGAGGTGGGTCTCTCGAGCAGAACCATCAACTCACGTGCTACAACCGCATTATTGACGCAGCTGTAAAAACATCCAAGTAGATCGGGAGGGGGAGGGGGGGGCGTACGTCGCACAGCCAGGCCTCTTGGGACACCCATGAATCTTGTACCTCTAATGTTGTGCTCTGCACCAGAGACAAGGCAGTACTGGGGAATGAGTGTGTAAACACTTTCTGAGCTTAGGAGCAGAGAGGGGAGGGAAAGGGAGAAGAAGAGACGATGGCAGGAAGGGAGGTAGAGATGGGGCTGACCTGATTGGTGGCAAGCAAGTTGTTAGGGCCGCCTGACCAGATTATGTGTGCATCGTTATGCCAGCCACAGCGCACCACGTATTTATACTCTGACAATGGCATTTGCGGGGAGGGAAGGGAAAACGGCAAAGGAGGGAAAACAGTCAGCTTTGATCGCGCTACCATGCACTGAGCTTCCCGCGTCTCGACAGAAGGCTCTGCTCCTCTCTGCTATTTATCCCCCCCCCCCCCCCCCCCAAAAAAAAAAACAATTGTACAAAGAAAAGTAGACAGGGAGCAGGTCTCCTCACCTATTAGCTCATAATGTGGCATCTCCATCTCAACCTGATTTTTTTGCGAGTGGGCAGAGCGCTCGTTCGTTCAGCGCAAAGGGGAATTGAAAAACGACGCGAGGAGGGTGCCGGGAGCAAACGCTTGATATAGCAGCTGACACGTAGCTCACCTCCCACCGCACGCCACCAACCCAGTCCAGCGGGACGCCATCGTTGGCGTTCCAATCCCCCAGCAAGGGGTGCCCCCCGACCTGAGACAACAATTTTGGACGAGTTTAGGGTTTCGTGAACGACGACGCCCTTCGCTCGACAGTTGGCACTCAGCGGGCAGAGGTGTGAACGTACCAGCACAATGTTCTGCCCCCAGTCCACCTCGCGCTCGATGCTGAACCGCACGCGTGTCGCGGGCTCGAAACTTTCACCGCCCCCCAGTCCAGTGATCCCACCATGTGTCTCGGGGCGGACCTTCGCATCCACGTAGACCTCCGACGAAGCGGCGACGATTCTGTAGGTGAGGGGAGGCACAAACAACACGCGTCCGCAGATTTAACGGCCGTCCCCAGTGCTGGACCTTGCCGCGATACCCTTATTCTCGGCCTGGCCAGTGGCCTGCGCTTGGTTCAGTAGTATCCTCCAAGTTGCCTCGGATAGCTGCTAAGGTGCAATCGCAGAGAAATTAAGGTCCCTGCGTGCTTAGCGATGAATTTGCTTACACCATCTCGGACCTGACTCAGATATCGGGGGGGGGAAACCTAAAGAGGAGGGTAAACTACTAATGCGGAAAATTGGCGTGGCTCATAAGAACACACACCAGCTTTAACGAACACGGCGAACGACAGTCTTAGGACGCACTTGCAAGGATCACGCCGTCCGTATGGAACAAAAGATTTGACGTCAGTGCGCTCTGCCCCAAAGTGAATTATCGACAAACCTGCGAAGCTGCCTCTCGCTCCTCAGTGGAACCCAGAAACGACGGAAGTGCTGAGTCGCTCGGCTCCTGTACACTTTTCGGTGAAGTTGACGAGGCGCCGACTGCCCCCCTGCCGCGCTTGCTCTCGTCGTCATGACCCGATTCATCTGCTCTCGTCGGCAACAACTCTATTCTGATGTGACAAGAATGGTTGATGTAAGCTCGGCGCGTCCGACGTGACTTTCGGCTGCAAACGAGATGCTTCAAACGAAGCGTATTTAGCTCGAAAACGAGGGTTGTTGGCTGTTTAAATCACGATGGGCAAGCAAAGTGTTCGGTCGGCTAGTTGGGAATGCTTGTCGAGCTCGTCGGGCGAACGCAGCGGACAGTCTGGCTGGAATGCTGGATGGCTGTGTTGGCCCGCAGTCGTACAGAGAAGAGGCCGCTCGGCATTCCGCATCGCGGCCCGGCAACAGATACCAGCTGCACCAGTCATGCGCCTCGTCATCTACGCGTTCGAGCATGTCCGTACATCGGCCACGCAAAAGTCAGAAAATACCGAGAATCTGATCCAGAACGTACAAGCAACATTTGATGGTAGAAATCGTCACAGTACCATCGTTAGTATGCAAACAGTTATTACAGCTGCTGCAGTTGCAACCTTGCTCAGCCACACGTTGCAAGGCAGCCGATTCCTTCGAGTGTACATGTACGAGTACTTGCTCGAATATAAATACGGATACAGCTGACTCGGCGCCGATTTGCAATTATGATACGGCGCAGGCACAGCCGGCTAAGCTCACCCTATTATCGGTTAGCTCACCCTATTAGCACGGCCGGGAAGGGGGCGCCCCCCTCGCGATGCCTATTGGCGCGTGCGCCGGATGCCTACATATGTGATGATGAGGGATTTGTGAGAACTGAGCAGCAGCACGCATGTTGCTGCTGCCTGTATATGTCGATGCGCACATCAATAGGTCTGCATACGTGTACGGGCACTTATATTCTGTAAGTAATGGCCCCTCTAGATCATTGTGACCGTACACTTATGCACGCTCGGTCTACTAGGCACGGAGAGGTCTACATAATTGTTCACTTGCGAGGTGGTCTATGGCGTATAGACTGTGAAGGCCATCGTCTTGTGCGTGACCGTTGGACGTATTGCAAGCGAATCATGTGTGGCCGTCGATGCTTAGGGGGTCATCGTCTTGTGCGTGACCGCGGGACTTGTGGCAAGCGACTCTTGTGTGGCGGTTAGCCTCCTCAAGCTAAACGCTAGCACAAATCAGTTCTAATCCGTCTAGTTCTGTCGTTGCAAGATGGCAAAATGATGTTGTCGACGGATGATGTTGAGAAGATGTTTCACTGCTTGTACTTTAGCAGTATATGTTGTAAGTGAACAAAGGAATTGTTAAATGGTTCTTTCACCTCCCTCTACTGCACTGGGCTTAAATAGCTTTCTGCCCATATAGCCTACGCCTGCTTGCTTCGCTTACGTGTCAGGCGTTAGGACTGTCTAACCGTCGTCAATTGTCTAGAGACGCGGCTCGTCTAGCATTGAGATTCACGACGCGGCTCCTTCTGCATCGGAGAACTCGCTTAGGCGCGTCTTCTTGCTAGTTAGATTAACTGTACGTACATGTACGTACTGGGAGGTACAGGTCGTACAGTACGCGTCAGAACCCTTGTGAATCTTGCAGTAGTGACGTACCCGCGTTGTACGTCCATCCGATGGAAAAGCACGAATTGGAATTAGTAACGAGTACATTTACAATGTCATGCAATGTACTGTTGCAGGACTGTACTCGTCACACTCGTACCCTCCCCCTCTTGACAGATCTTTGAGGCCGCCGCGAGGGAGACCTCCGTGGTCTAAGCTCCTTTACTGAAGCAGTTACTGGGACTCAAGAATGCGCGCCGGGTGAGCGTCCATGAAGTCGTTGTACGCCTGAGTCTTGGTAAACTTGTGCCATTGGGGCGTCTTCAAGAATTCTTGTAACGCCACTGTTCTCTGTACCTCATTCAAGCGGTGCTAGACAGGTGGAATGTCATCATCACTGAAGTGCGTCATGAAGAGTAGATATTTGCCTCGTCGTCCAGGTAACGACTTGATACACACAACAGAGATGTGGGAGACGTCAAGCTCCTCGTCGTCTCCGTCAGGTACAGTTACCGGGACAGCTGGTCGTAGTGGAGCGGTAGAGCAGGGTCGTAAGTTGTTCACATGCAACACATGATGTAAGCGTACGTGCGCTGGTAGTTTCAATTTGTAACTGTGTTTCGCAATCTGCTCCTCCAATGAAAAAGGTCCAAGTTGTCTGTCTCTGAGTTTCCGGTTAGGCTGTCCGCGCAGAAAAGTGCTTGATGTAACGACTGACACCTTGTCTCCTCTGGCGAAGTGTGGTGCTGTGGACGGTTATGTCTCGTCTGCATCTCGTCCTTATGTAGCTGTTACACAGGTCGTACCATGGTATGTACTTCTTGTAACAATCTTAACCGCTCTGTTGCGTCTTGCGAAACCGGAATTGACGGTCGCATGCTAAACATCAGGTATGGAGGCTCCTCAGGAGAGAATCAAAAATTAGCCTCGAACGGTGTGCGCTCAATTCCGAGTGCTCGAGAGGCGTTGTACGGAAATTCCACTTGTGGTATTAGTGTCGTCCAATAAGAGCCGTCGTAGCAATAGAAGCAACGAAGAAGCTGCTGGAATGTGTTGTTCACGCGCTTTGTCAGTCCATGAGTCCATCTGTCTTAAGGTGTTGACTTGAAGACATGTTCAAGCGCGTTCCGAGGCGTTGCCAAAGTGTCTGCCAGAAGCCACTGACGAATTTCGGGTCGCGATCACTGACAAGCACACGGGGTAGTCCATGTAATCGGTTGACTACCTGTAAAAACAAAGTTGCAGTTTCTGGCGCCCGCCGGTGGCGCAGCGGCGGCGGCCCCGGAGAGGGGTGCGCTCGCAGGCCCGTCGGCACCTACCTCTACCTCCACGCGGTGGGCGCTGGTAACCCCATAGCCGTGCCAGGCCTGGCACGGTAGGGGGCTATACGAGGTACCGACAATTGCGATCCGCGGGATCAACAACTGTCGGGAAGCCCTGTACGGAGGGTTTTGGAAATACATAATATCCGTACACCGGCACATGGATCTCCCGCTCGGCCAGTCCGATATGTCTTTTCCGCGACTAAATACTCGCAGATACTCTCCCGACGATGGGGCGGGGGCGGCGTTTGCGAAATATTTTTTTGGCGAAGAAGGGTACGGACGGATCAGCGGAGGGACGAGGGTGTTGGAGCTGGCGGCGGTCAGCTTGGAAGCAGCGCCAGGGCACGGCGCTCGCTAGCAGTCGTCGGCCCTGCGAGAGCCTTAGGTCTCCCTTGGGGGTGAGGCATGATGCTACGCAGGACGGAGGTGGGTCGCAGCCGGAGGAGCGGCACGGTTTGGCGGCGGCGGTCATTAGTATCGCCCGCCGCCGGAAAGCCCGGTACGGGGGGTTTTTGGAAAAATTCTCGTACCCACCATCTTTTGAGGACCGGCGACTCGATCCCTGTGTTCTTCCAACCCCTTCCCTAGTCGGTACCCGGTTATCGATAGGCTGCCTCAGGCAGTGTGCCTAGGGTTATCGTAACGGCACACTGTTCGTAAAGGCGGCCCCCTAACAACATAAACCACCGGGGGAGGGTACTGACGGCCACAGCGCGATCATATAGGTGTTGGAAACAGACGGGAAAAGGACATGGGACATGAGAAAATCTGGCTCGGGGGCGGGAGAGCAAGCCGGACACCGTCTGCAGCCTGGTTATTTTATCTTCTCATCCCCCGAAGGAGGAGAGAAGACTCGGCTAGGTGGCGAGCTGCGTCGGGAGGAGCGGCTAATACCTCGGGCGGGGTTGAGCACGGATCGAGGCGGGACCGACGACGACCTATGTGAGGGGGGTTTCTCACATGCCTTTCCCCCCAAGCTCCGGCACGACCGGAGTCGCACAGGAGCCGAGGTCAGGCAGGTTCGCCTCGACCACCTCAAGCTGAACAGCCTTGCTAATCAGCGACCCCGCAGCGGCTGGAGCAGGCCGCGTATCGTGGAGACTAGCGACATTTTATATTTCATACTGTATCCAAAAAAAACACGTATAGATCAGAAAATCAGAAATACATGGATACGGGTATGTTTTAGACGGTAGCGTTACTGCCACTGGAGAGGTTGGGATTATTGGTTCACGGTCTACCTCACGCTTCTAACTCTAGTTAGGCGTAGCACAAGGGGGGCTCAGATATAACAGTCGGTTTTTATTGGTATTGTTGTAAATAATTTCATTTCATTTCATTGCAGTTTCTTCGGCCGTAACAATCTTTGTACACGGCAGAAAATGGGCCATTCGAGTTAGATTGTCTACTAAAATTAGCACACTTTTAAATACATTGCTCTCAGGCAAGTGTGTCAGGTAGTCAAGACCAACTGTGTGCCACAGGCAATGGATAAAGAATCGCAGCCATCTGCGGTCGAATCTTTGCTCGTCGACATATGACGCAGCGCTCGCAAAAATCTTTCACATCTTGGCGAAGTTGTTTACACCATAATCTGTCGAGTGCTTTAGCAAGAGTGCTAGCAACTCCGTTGTGACCAGCTGACGAAATTTCGTGCAACTCTGTGATCAATCTCAGTCGGAGCTCAGAGTTCCGCGGAATACAGAGGCGATCGAGGCGCCAAAAGTATCCGTCTCTGGCTTGCATCCGGCTGTCTTTTGTCCACTCACCCTCTCCCCCATAAAACTAGTCTTGGGAGTACCCCTCGCGAATGAGATCAGCGAACTCACGGCTTAGGTGCAACGCGTTAACAGTCAGTAAGTTTAACAGTGCGTCTTCAAACAACAGCTGGGACATCCGTCGTAATTCTCGATCTGACGGAACCTCGCCATCCCTAAATAATGGAACTCTGGCCTGAGGTACGAAGTCTGGACGACGTCTCAACGGGTCAGCTTCGTTCAGAGCTCCCTTGTGATATGCAAGTGTCATCGAGCCCACAAACGGTTTCAAATCCCGCAGGTATCTTGCTTGCCGTATGTTCAGCTTGTTGTTCGGTTGCCTGAGAAGATGTCGCACTGTGTCGTGGTCTGTTACGACAAGGAACTTAGAGCATCCTTCAAGATAGCACCTCCAATGCTTGACAGCTTCGCATACGGCCAAAGCTTCTAAGTCGTACGCAGAGCAAGCGTTACCACGCTCAGCCAGATTCAGCTTACACGCCCAGTAAGAGACTGATTGAAGACCTCTTCCTTGGTCTTGCAACATGACTGCTGCAATCCCCACTGTTGAAGCATCTATAGCCACGGTGAACGTCGCGTCCGAGCCGACCTCCGGAAGGATCAGGCATGGCGCGGAAATGAGCCGTAACTTGAGAGTATCAAAGGCTTCCAAACAAGTAGGCGTCAGCGTAGCCTTCTGTGGTTGGGACTTCCGCAGTAAGTCCGTCAATGGAGCCGTAAGGTCGCTGAAATGGTGAATAAATCTGGCATAGAAGTTGCAGAACTGTACGAAACTGCGAATCTCCTTCTGCGTCGTGGGCAATGGCAAGTCGGCAACGGCCTCGACTTTCTTTGTGGAAACCGAAATTTTACCATCTGACACAATATAGCCCAGATACTTCATCTCTTGCATGCCGAAGAAGCACTTCTTAAGGCGTATCTTTAAGCCCTCCTCCTTGAATCGTTGTAAGACGAGACGCAGGTGTTCCAGGTGCTCCTCCAGAGTTCGACTGTAGATAAAGACGTCATCGAGGTAGACAGTAACGAACTTATGTAAAAAGTCGCGAAGTGTGTCATTCATCATCCGCTGAAACGTAGCTGGCGCATTGCACAATCCAAACGGCATGGCGACCCATTCCATTAAACCATCAAGGGTCTGAAACGCCGTCATGTGAATGTGATGGTCACGCACTCGAACTTGCCAGAAGCCAGAGGCGAGGTCGAGGTGGGTGTAAAAATTTGCGTCCTTAAGCTCGTCCAGCGTGTCGTCCACTCGCGGAAGTGGGTAAGCATCTTTACGCGTAACCTCATTAAGGCCACGGAAGTCAATGCACAAACGTAGCGAGCCATCAGCTTTTCGCACAAAAAGAATTGGCGAGCCGAACTCACTGTAGCTGGGACGGATCAGACCAGCGTCCACTGCGTCTTTGAGCTGTCGGTTTAGCTCAGCGCGCTCTGCATGTGACAATCTGTTCAGCCGTTGACGTCGCATCGGGCCAGTTGTTTCAATGGAATGATCCCACTGTCGGCTTACATGTGGAGAGTCGACATGTTGCAGTAACTTCGTGAAGTCATCGTAGAGTAACGACCGGAAGTTATCACGTTGATCTGCTGTTAGCTCCTCTCCAGTGTGAAAGTCAGTCGGCTGGTCAGCGGCTGGCGTAAGTTCAATGACGTAAAATTCAGCATTTCGTCCCCTACTGCGGCGCGTCTTGCGCATGAGTTTCTGAACCTTAGTAGATGACATCAGTAGACACTCAGGGCGTCGTTCCTCGAGCGTAGTCTCCATTGGTGTGCCGTCCATTAGAGTAAAAACCATGGTTGAACCAAATTGTAAAGAGGCATGTTCGTCATCAAACCATGGTAAACCCAGGATTAAATCAGCTGCACGTAAATCACGTAAGACGTAAAAAGTCCGTTGAAATTCATGTCGAGCCAGCTCAAAAGTAACATCGCATACTGTCGAAGAAGTCACTCGTTGTCCGTTGGCAAGTCGAACAGGGGTCTTAGTCACAGACTTCCGAGTCTGTAAAGCAAAGCGTCGTACGAAGTCCTCAGATACGAAATCAAGCGTCGCAACGCAGTCCACTAATCCAGAAATTTGGTGTCCGCCATCATGAGTTTTCACAGTCAGCTCGGTTCGAATTAACGGGCGAGCTTCCGTGAGGTCAGTCAGTAGGGCTGTAGCAGGCTGTAGCAGACGAGTACAATCCTGCAACAATACATTGCATGACATTGTATATGTACTCGTCACTAGTTCCAATTCGTGCTTTTCCATCGGACGGACGTACAAACGTGGGTACGTCGCTACTACAATATTCATAAGGGTACTTATGCATACTGTACGACCAGTACCTCCCGGTACGTACAAGTACGCACAGTTAATCTAACTAGCCAGATGGCGCGCCTAAGCGAGTTCTCCGATGCAGAAGGAGCCGCATCGTGAATCTCAATGCTAGACGAGCCGCGTCTCTAGACAATTGCCGACGGTCAGACAGCCCTAACGCCTGACACGTACGCGAAGCAAGCAAGCATAAGCTATCTGGGCAGAAAGCTATTTAAGCCCTGTGCAATAGAGGGAGGTGACAGAACCATTTAACAATTCCTTTGTTCACTTGCAACATATACTGCTAAAGTACAAGTAGTGAAACATCCTCTCAACATCTCTCATCGACAACATCATTCTGCCATCTTGCAATGCCAAAACTAGACAGATTAGAACTGATTTGTGCTAGCGTTTAGCTTGAGAAGGCTAACCGCCACATGTCGGTACATGTTCCGTACGTGTCCGCCGAAATGCGTACGCTAGCTAAGGTCGAACTCGCCGTTACTGCTCAATCGACCGTTCGCCGTGATGGTTCTCACGTCGTCCCGACTATCATCGACATTGATGGGCTTTCACTTACGCCGTCTAAGGTTGGACTACTCAAAGCGACTGAGCGTAAATATGAAATGCTACATTTTGGCTACGTGGCTCAGTGGGAATCTTTTCGAGGCGTTGTGATTTCTCAATGTTTCTTTCTTCACGATGACTCATCCTTATCAAAGTATTTTTCCAACTTCGTTTCACATATGTTGATTGTGGTCCCGTGTGGATGTTGATCAAGGCCTACATTAAACAAATGTGCGGAGAAACCCCCCATGATTCGCACATGGGAGTTCCGGCCCCTACAACTAACGTCGTTGGTTCAAGTGGAGCACTTAGTGAGACACATCGGGAGGCTGCGATTAAGCCCCCGTATAAGTGTGGACAAGACCCACGTTAAATGGAGGGCTAGTGGATAGTGGTTCCCATATATCAAGAGATTGCTTAAGGCAAGGTGCCTAGGGCTATCGCAACGGCACTATGCTTATAAATGCGCCCCCTTGACAGCGTAGACCACTAGGAGATGGTACGGGCGGATTTCACACGATCAAATAGGTGTTGAAAACAAACGGAAAAGAACAAGGGACATGAGAAAATCCGGCGCGGAGACATGAGCGCCAACTAAACACCGTTTGCAGTTATGGACTTCCTCTCTCCCCAGCCCCGGAGGGGTAGGGAAGTCTAGGCCAGGAGGTGAGTTGCGACGGGAGGAGTAGCGACATTTCGGACGGGAGAGCACGTGGATCGGGACGGGACCGCCGACCACATGTGCGAGGGGTTTTCGCATGCTCCCCCCCCCCCCCCCCCCCCCCCCCCCCCCCCCCCCTTGCTCCGGCACGACGGGAGTCGCAAAGGAGCACACGTCATATAGGCCCATTGCGACGAGCGCAAGCTGATCGGCTAGGCTGTTCAGCGCCCTCGCATCAACTAGAGCAGGCTGCGCATCGTGGAGACTAGCGACAAATTATTTTTCATAAATGGTGTACAATTAATGTTTTCTAGCATGAATTTGACGATATTGTTACTACCATTGGAGAAGTTGGGATTAGTGGATTCATGGCGTATATCCTACGATCAAAAAGGTACTCTAGAAGGCATGATCGTAGGGTGCCCGGAGATAGAAGCCGTTAACTCGGTGATTGTTGTAAACAACTTAGATTTGGGCTAAGTTCAACGACCTCACTCGTCACTGGAATATGTACCAGGAATTCCCAGCTCGGACACATCTTTTTACTCGCGAGTCGGTGGACGACCCTACTCAGCAAGTGGTTGTTGCTCCTGGTCCTTGGCCAGTTCAGCTTTGGTTAGTCGACGTTGGTTGTCTTTTCTACGATCTAGCTCCGAATGCAATATATGTTGAACCTTCATCGGTACTTGTACCACGTGACGAGCCTAGAACAACCATCACTACGCTACGATTTTTTTCTCCGGACGCTTCCGACATGTTGCCTGACCTCACCGAAGCTCGCCCGTCAATTCGAAAAGAGTTGAACGTGAAAACTTTTGATGGTGGGTAGCCAATTTCTGGATTAGTCGATTACGCTGCGACGCTTGACTTCGTGTGAGAGGACTTCGTAAGACGCTTGTTGTTGCCTACTTTGAAGTCCAAGGTCAAGATTCAAGTTCGACTCGCCAACGGATAGCGTGTGACATCGTCGATAGTATGCGATATTACTTTTGAGCTTGCTCGACATTAGTTCAAACGGACTTTTTGCGTCTTACGTGATTCACGTGATGTTGATTTGGTGCTCGGTTTACCATGGTTGGATGACGAGAAAGCTTCTCTTTAGTTCGACACAACACGGGTTTTCACTATTATGGACGGTATATATGTGGAAGTTCGGACAGCGGATCGACGACATGAGCGTGACGCCAACTCTGGAACATCCGGCAGATTTTCACATTGGAGCGAAACTTACTGCATAACAACGTGAACACTTCCGGACATTAAATTGAAATTGAAATTGAAATTATCCACAGCATGTGCCGGCAAACTCCGGACATTACTTTACGATGACTTCCGGGGTTATTTCAACTAGTGGATTCGTCGCATGTAAGCCGTCAATGGGATCATCCCACTGGAACAACTGGCCCGATGAAACGCCCACGGCGTACCCAAAGTACTTTTTTATTGTACCCGGTACCGGCCCGCGGGAAGTAGTACCAGCATCACCATCGCGTAGGGATAGCGCAAACACACCCGTGCCAAGTAACACACAAAACCCCATGGACATGAGTTGTCCCACTGTTGCCTCCGAAGGTTGTGCCACGCGGTCGTCGTAAGCCCTCAATTCGCGTTGACATAGATGTGAGGCGTGGGCGCGCGCAAATGATGATAGCAACACCGTGTGTACGCATGTAGTCACGACATCCCGCCACCATGGGAATTTATGGGAAATCTTCAAGCCTTAGTAACCCTATGTGCGAGTAAAAAGGGATAACTTATTAGGGCTCCTCTGAGTTTGTTTTCGTGTCTTCTTGGATTAGCCCTCGGGTGAGCAGTTAGGGCGCGGGCGGTCGCGACGTCTGCTATGAAGCATTGCATGCAGCACACTGCCCAATTAACTAACTCCCATCGCCATGTGTTGCTAACAAAAGTTGCGCGACCACATCGGCGTCTTTACAAATATTCACTTGCGGAGCGCACTGAGCTTACCTGAAACTATAAGCAACCGCAATAATTGCCACAGTCCCTCCGTCTAATAAGCAGTAACGGCGGAAAATAGTAATCAAGATATGAAGACCTACAAAAAATATAGCCAATTGTCAAGAAATGCAAAATGAAACTGATGCTCAACCTTCACGATGCACGGCCCGCTCCCAACGCACCGGGGTGCCGACCGGCCTAGACCGATCGGCATTCGGGCAACGGGCTAGCCTAATTTAGTTTCCGCGCGACTTCGGTCTTGCCGGAGAAAGGAGGGGAAAGGGTTGCGGAAGAACCTCCTCACGCGATCGCTCGTCGATCCCGCCGTCGCATCCCGTGAGCCCCGCCCCAAGGTCGTAGCCGCTCTTCCCGTCGCGACTTTCCTCCTAGTCGAGGTCCCCCGTCACCGCGAGGGCAGGTGGGGGGGGGCAAGACAACCATACGAAAAAAACTAGCACTCTTGCCGCCGCGCTGAAAAGCTTGCACGGGCATTTCCCTGGCTTTTCATGTCTAATACCCGTGTGCCTTTCCGGAAAATCAGACAATAACGGCTGTACCCTCCTCCCACCGATCGCGCGTCCGTCTAGCGCCCTTATTTCGAGTGCTAGCCTCCGCGTTGACATGGGTTTACACTCTCTAATACTAGGTGCGCATGTTGATAGTGGGTAGCGGTGGTGTAGAGCATATTCACCATTGCCGGATCCAAAAGGCCGCGGGGGTGGAGAAATTATTCATACCCTCCACAAAGAGTTTTCCGGCGGCGGTTTATCCAAAGGATAACGCCGCCGCTAGTCCTCGCAGTTGCTCCCGTCGCGACAGTCCTCCTAACTGCTACTGTCGTGTTGCCCTCCCTTGGGTAAGGTTGACGTCAACATGCCGATCGATGTGTAGCGAGCGGCCTTCCCTAGCGTTGCTTCTTGGCTGTCCGCCGCCAGCTCTTGCACCCTAAACCCGCCGCTAATCCGTTCGTACCCTTCTCGCCCAAAAATGTTTCACAAATACAAGCACTATCCCCCCAAATGGAACGATGTCTAAAGAGTACTCAGTAGCGATAACACTTTAAAAAAGCATATAGGACGGGCCTAGCGGGAAATCTTTGTGATGGTGTACGGATATTATATTTTTCCAAAACCCTCCGTACATGGCTTCCCGACAATTGTTGATCCCGCGGATCGCAGCTACCGGTACCTCGTTTACATCCCTACCATGCCAAGCCTGGCACGGCATGAGGTTTACTAGCGCCCACCGCGTGGAGGTAGAGCTAGGTGCCAACGGGCATGCGAGCGCACCCCCGTCCGGGCCGCCGCCGCTGCGCCGCCGGCGGGAGCTTAGCCATGTCTCATCAAAGAATCGGCGTCGAACGAGTCAAGCAACAACGAAAGCGTGTGAAGATCAAAGACGCTCCGAAACTAGTGTGGAAGTTCGCCTTATGAAAGCTAGTTGCATACACAAATCTGTTTATGCTT
Organism: Tetraselmis chui; assembly: GCA_026401115.1. Taxonomy (NCBI): domain Eukaryota; kingdom Viridiplantae; phylum Chlorophyta; class Chlorodendrophyceae; order Chlorodendrales; family Chlorodendraceae; genus Tetraselmis; species Tetraselmis chui. The sequence continues at coordinate 82,966 of JAPMLY010000641.1, forward strand.
GCTGTTGCGAGTGTAGCTAAAAGTGCATATGGAGAATGGAGAGAGAGGTGAAAAACTATACGGCTATTAGTGTTTAACAACATAGTGTATTTGAACAAAAGAATTGTTAAAAAAGGTGTTGTCACCCCCCTCTATTGTACTATGCTTAAATAGCTCCATCCTATATCGGTCGCGGACGCAACCCACGTCGCCCTCGTGGTGGTCTTGGCCTCCCCAACAAGTGCAGCGCCTATGGCAGCCTAGACCACATGATGTCCTCTTGCACTGCCCCATATGTCGCCCTTTTGAAGTGGACCATTGCCAAACGAAAGATGATCGTCAAGAAGAACGGCACCCCTAGTGGCTCTGCCTCTGCGCACGCTGCCTTGCTGAGCGACGTCCCCGCCGACGACGATGACAGTCGGCCCACACTCGAGGACTGCACATATGAATACGATGACACCGAGGTGAGTGTCCCCTTCAGCTCGGTCGCGTTCTCATCTTCCCTCACCCCATGTCGTGACCTCTCGCAGTTTTGGGTAGTTGACTCCGCCTTCTCAATCAACTTGACCGCATTTCGAAGTGATTTCGCTACGTTCACCCCCCCTCCGCTCCCTCTCGCGTGGGTGGGGTCGGCGTCGACGTAAAGGGCAGTGGCTTAGTACGGAATTCCGTCTAGCTGGCAGCAGACCATATCATCCACCGCACGGTCCATGCATTGTACACCCCCGACTTTTCATCTCGCTCTGCTCAGCGCATCGGGAGACTCCTTAGTGTCAGTTGGATGCAATCACTTAGCGGGTGTTAATTTCGATTCCCTACTAACTCCGACACTCGCATGCTCGTGGTGCCCATGGGAATGGGTGTGCTTGAGCCGTCCGGCAACGGCTTCTACCTCCTGCCCCACCACTCAGAGCTACCCCCAAGCCCCTCCGCGGATAAAGCGCGCACCACCGGCTCCCGTGTTGCCCTCGCTGTCCAGTGCGTCCCCGTACTGTGGCACCGCCGGTTTGGTCACTTTCATATGCAAAGCCTACATGCCCAGCATACCCACGGTGTCCCAACTTGCCAGTATTAGCCAGCTCTGTAAAAAAATGTTTCTTGCGATTCATGCTTGCTCCACAAGGCCACTGATGCACCCCGCAACTCTACCGCTTGCACGAAACCATCCCGTCCCCTTCTCAACATTTCTTTTGACCTTTGGGGTCTAGTTAATGTCCACTCCCCACATGGCCTCCGCTACTGCCTGCTCGTCATCGACCACAACACACATTGCATGTGGGTGCGGTTCCTTAAGTCCAAAGACGACGCATGATCTGAGCATGAAACCATCATGTTGGAAAGCAAACACTTGCATGCACGCCATCACTCTCATTCCGGCGCGTTCGCACCGGTCTTAAAGTTCGACTCGGACTCTATCTTTGAAGGTGCTGTCACACGTCAGATATGTGCTCGCATGGGCGTCGGTGTGAAATTTTTTGCCCCCTATGCTCATCACATGCTCGGCAAAGCCGAACGACCTTGGCGCATTCTCCGGGACAATGCTTCTGCGATGCTCCACAATATGGCCGTCTCTAGCTCTATGTGGTCGTGCGATGTCAGCACCGTTGTGTACCTTCGCAACCGCATTTACAACCGCTCAGTCGGTCTCACCATTGGCATTCCCCTCACACTCCCTACGTTGTCGGTGCCTGACGCGTCGAAGTTCCGCGTCTTCGGGTGCGCCGTCTTCGCCAAAGTGCCCGACAAGTTGCGTCGGAAACTCGGCGAAAAAGCGTTTCGTGGCGTCATGGTTGGGTATCCGACTGACTCCCCATGGTACCGCGTCTACAACCCCGAGACTCGCCGCATCACCACTTCCGTCCATGTCGTCTTCTAGGAAAACATTCCGGGCTTCGGCACGCGCCTCCCCACTGACTCGGTCATCACAGACTCTTCGGATGACGAGTCCCCTCTGGACATCTCCCCTCTATCCCACCCTATCGACACCCTACCGTCCAACCCTCAACCCCCTCCTTCATCCCCCCGTCAGGCTCAACTCCGGTCGCACCCCCTCCGCTACGGTTACCTTGTGGCCCACATGTCTGATTATCCACCGACACTTGTCACAACGTGTTGTGATCCGGACCACGGCAAAGCCAAAGAGGACATCTTCGAGCAACCCCACGTGCCCGACCTAATCACTAGCCCTCCCCACACCCCTGCCGGCACATCACCTATTGTCGTCGCTCTCATGTCCGCCCGAGAGTGAGTGGAAACGAAATTGTACCGGACTGCTCTGGACAACGCTCATGCCCCCCAGTGGCAAGCCGCTATGCAGCATGAGTACTCTTCCCTCATAGACAACGGCACGTGGGAACTCGTTGACCTTGCCCCTGACCGCGTGGTCGTTAACAACATGTGGATCTACAAAGTCAAGTCCGACACCGTTGGCGATGTCTCCCGCTTCAAAGCGCGGTACGTCGCCAAAGGGTGCAGCCAACGCGCTGGCCTCGACTACACAGAAACGTTCTCCCATGTCATCCGCATGGCCAGCCTTCGCCTCCTCGTTGCAATCGCAGCCGCCCGCGACCTCGACACTGCGTTCCTCTACGCCCCACCAAGGAGGACGTGTACATACGCCAACCCCTCGGCTGCGTTGATGGCACGTCTAACGTGTGTCACCTCAAGCGCTGCCTCTACGGCCTTAAACAGTCCCCTCGCGAGTTCAACATGCTCATGCGTGCATGGGTTGTCGAACATGGGTGGCAATAATGCGTATCCGACCCATGCATCTACATCTTCCGCGCCGGTCACGTCTTCGCCATGATCGCACTTAACGTGGACAATATTCCCGCAGCATGTAACGATGCCACATGGCTTACATCGTTCAAGGCTCAACTTGGTGCACGGTTCAAGATTAAGGACCTAGGCGACCTCTCCCAACTCATGGGCATGCACATCACCCGCGATCGTTCGACCCGAACAATCTCGCTTGACCAATCCAAATACATGCGCGAAATCCTCGCAAAGTACGGCATGACCGACTCTAAGCCATCGTCCCTTCCTATGGACCCCGGCTTTCTCGCCGGACTCGCGCACATGACTTCACCCCCCCTTACCGGGGTGGCCAAGGACGTCTACCCATGTCTACTAGGCAGCCTCCTTTACGCGGCCGTTTGCACTTCTCCAGATGTGTCCACGGCGTTGAGCATCCTCGGCTCCGCCCAAATATCCCCCACGGACGCCCACATGCAGGCTCTGAAAAAGGTGCTTCGATACCTCCATGTTTTTTTTATCATCGACATGCGCTTCACGTTGGGGGGGGCACGGACCACAGTCTCAAACTTACACGCGTTGCCGGCGCTGACTGCGCAAACGACAGCAGCACCCGCAAGTGTCGTTCGGGCTATCTCTTCAATCTCGGACGCCGGCCCATCAGCTACAAGTCCAAACAACATACTTGTGTGGACCAATCCACTTGTGAAGCCGAGTACTACTCTGCGGTTGACGCCACCAAGGAGGGACTCCACCTCCGCCAACTTATGGGGGAGATCTTCAACACCCCCATCACCGAAACCACCACCATATGGGAGGACAACCAAAACGCCATCGCGTACTCCCAACATGCCTTTGTCAGCGAGAAGACTAAACACATCGGTCTGAAGTGGCACTTCCTGAAGGACCACGTGGAGCAGGGAACCATCAAGTTGAGGTACCTCCTCACTGACCAAATGGTGGCCGACATGTTGACCAAGCCTCTACTAGGACCTGCACCAATAAGACACCGAAGTGCAATCCTTGGAGGAGAAGACCCAATGCAACGCTTCATACCGTAGCTATCTTCAAGGGGTTGTCTTAAGTAATACCTTCTAGTTATTAGTTTCAAATAGCTATTGTAAGCTATTCTAGATATGACTAGTATATGTCTAGATCGGACATACCGATAACCTATTTGATTCGGTAAAGAGCTGTCGCTAGGCTATAGCTCCAACACTTTTGTTGTCGTGACACCACGCCTCGGGCTGGTTGTCTCTATGACTTTCCTTTTTGCGTGAATGTGACTGTAACTACGTGTGCGTTAGCTACCTTCCATATTGATCGTGTGTGCACGGTTCAACATGGGTGTTACCACTAGCATCCCGTTGCCTAGTGCTTATGTACAAGGTAGCTATTTGTTATCCTAATACTTAGTGCTATGCAATTAGCGGTGCTCTATTCCCTATTAGTGGCGGTCGGCCGGCCCTGCCGGTGCCTTCGCCGGCCGCCATCTCTCATCTCACTTCTCCAATCACCACACCCGGCCCCCTTGTGGGGCCAACATGACCTACATGTAACTCTCCGTTCCCGATTCTAACATTCATGTTGTTGAATTTTTCCTCCGGACCAAGAGAGAAGTAGGGGGTTTTCGGCCAGCATGGCTGCGTATTCTTCGGCTAGGCGCCGGCGAGAGGAGAGAGAGGTTGATCGGAGCGCAAGGCGAACGGGAATCACTTGTTGCTTGTTAAGCATCCTCATCAATCATAGATGTATTCATGGGAGCATGATGCATGATGAGATGCAGTCACATTCGGAGCCGTCGACGGCTCCGCACTTCGCTCGAGGAGACAAAGTGACAGTTATTACAAATAATTTCTTCTTACGTGGACAGCCTAACACGAAGCTACGTGACGAACATGTAGGACCTTTTATTGTCGAAGAGCGTATCGGTAGACACATGTACATATGAATACCTCATATAGTTTGCTTTTATCCGTTATTTCACGTTGCAGCAATTTGCGACCCGGCTTCACTTCGACAAGTTGTCTATTTTACGACATATGAAGATCAAGACGACGAGTTCGACGTCTCCCACATCTCAACCGTTTGCATCAGTCCGCTCGCTAGACATCGTGGGCGATATTTGTTGTTCATGACGCACTTTAACGATGACGATACTCCACTCGTATGGCACCGGTTGAACGAAATATACCGTACAAAGGCGTTACTAGATATCATGGAGACGCCCCAATGGCACGTGTTTGCCCTGACTCGGGCGTGAATCGACCTTATGCACGCGTACCCAACGCGCATTTATAAGTTTGTAAAAATAAGAAGCTCGTAAACATTAGCTCAAGATTACCGCGAAATTAGCCTTGCTGCCCGCCTCATTGATTTTTCAAGAGGGGAAGGGTACGAGGGTGACGAGTATTATCATGTTAATGTAAATTAATGCACATGTATTTGTTACTAATTTGATTCGTACTTTTATATTGGAAGAACTTGTTTGCGGTTTCGTCGCCACTGCTACAATACTGTATTATCAATACAAAATAAAGCGCGCACATATAATCGAACATGCTACAAGACGCTTTGGTCGTCTAACTTCTTTAGGCAGACAAGCTACGTCTATAGACCGCTAACACTGTTACGAGAGCCCTAACGGGTACGCCACGAGGAGCATGCAAGACCACATGGAGCCAGCTAGGGCACATATAATCCTAGTGCAGCTGAGGCAGGTGACAAAAAGTGATTCAGTTTCTCTTTTCAATTATATTCTATTGTTAAATGTAATACATCTTCAATATCTTTATATGCTCTCCCACTTACCAGTTCAAGTTGATTTGAACCCAAAGATAGGAACCCAAAGTACCCTGAAGAGTAGCAAAAAGACGTTGCAAAAACTCTTGCCGCACATATCTTCAAAACCGCCGAAACATACAAAACAAAAACATCCGTACAGAAAAAATTTAGCACGCGTAAATGTACTTGCATGGTGCCACTCTCAATCCAGACGGCGATAATTGCAGTAATGATCGCCGCTTACAAATACCTAAGCATGAGTGCCGGGTGCATGTAAGTATGACATACCCTTCGATAATGGTCGTAGGGTGTGGGCCATTCGGACGTTGGTTTCGCACGTCGTCACACTCGGACCACTCCTTCGGAATGAGTCATTGAATGAGTTGGCGTGCATGCGCATGCACCAAACAATTCCGGCGGAAAGGTGTGAGGTCATCATTGGAAAGCCGTTAGTCACACGCTGCCACGTAGCACTTTCTCATAAATGCAATAAAAGAGAAAAATAGTCGAAGGCAAAAGTTGACCTCACAGGTCAACTAAGCCGCCGAGCTCCGACCATTGGGAGGGTAGGGTGCCGTCCATTTTATTGAAGTGTAAGTGCCTGCATATCATAGGCAATAACGCGCATGTCATGTGGTCGTCGCGTGTGCGTAGAGTCGATGACTCATGTTAAAGGCTTAAAGGGTTGAATTGCAAATCCTCGATTCATCACCACCAAGGAAGAAGCAGTCATTTGATTTGATTATGTTGTTGAAGTAGGCGTCCGCCGGCGGCGCAGCGGCGGCGGCCCCGGAGGGGGTGCGCTTGAAAGCCCGTCGTCACCTACCTCTACCTCCACGCGGTGGGCGGTGGTAACCTTGTAGCCGTGCCAACTTCCTTCTTTACAGCCGGTATTGTAGACCGGGGAAAGTACTAGCAAAGTACAGATTTTAAAGCTAGTTTCCCACGGATTTTCTGCACATACAAACCCTATGCGAGCTGTCACCGCCGCTCCCACGGGGCGACGACACTCCCCACCAACCCGCACTCGAGCTCTTCCACGACATACGCTGACCCCTACCTCGGCTCTTTCACGGCTCCAACAGCTTCTTCGACTCCTCCTCTCGTTGGTCGCCCTTCCGTGGCCCTCGCCCGCTAAGTACGATCCGCAGATATTTTGACACTCCCCGGCCGCTCCCCGGCCAGCACCTCGCCCCTCGAGGGTACCCTAACACCAACACACAACGTTACCATCTCATTGTCCCAACAACCCCCCACTCACGCAAAAACTTATCTAGCCCCAAGAGACACTACTTGCCCGAACTAGAGCCTCAACGGAGCACCAACTGGACAGCGCGCGCCTCGTCATTCACATTTACGTCCTCACATGCACCCGATCGCGTCTACTCCCAACATAGATCCCACCATCGCCGCCGAAGACCACCCCATTTAGATGGGCTGCACCGACGAGTCCCCACAAGACATCGTCGACCCCTAGCCAGCACAAGCAGCCCATGAGCAACCCTAACCAAGCCCCCCAGCGGCAACGGCTGCTCAGTCCACGACCCAACCCCCCACTACATGGGCCTCGAAAGCACGAGTTCCGATCACCACCGCACCAGCACACCCGTCCCTCAACGCCTACGCCGACTTCTCCAACATGGCGCGACATCGCAACAACCATGTCGTGCCCCGCCCCCTCCACGCACAACCGTCTCACGTGGCATTCACTAGCGAAGTCTCTGGGAATCTAACCGCCGCGACCCGGTAGTCCTCAAACTGAACAAGCTAACGCGCCCCATGATCGCGCTCACCAAGGCCGTCTCCACCAACACAACTGCCAAAATCAACGAGGAGGCTAACAAACGCTGGGCCGTCAAGCTACTACCCGAGAACGTGTGAATAAGCTCCCTGCTTAAGAACTACTACACCGCTGAAACCACTCCTACGACCATAGCAAGGTCCTAACCGACCCCGAAGGCAGCCCATGCGAGACCTCTATCCAAGGGGCGCCACAATTGAATGACGCCGAGAAAGGGGGGCACCACATATGGATATCGAGCCATGAACTACAAGGCCTCAACAACTACCACACCAAGGATCTTTACTCTCCGCTGTGGCCCACTTCTGGGACGACGACCAAGTCCAACTCCGTGACGTCGAGAAAACTCTCTACGCCGCAACATACGCGACATGGAAGGAGTAGGAAGCCCCAGACACCCCCTCTCCCCAACCTAGTGGTGTGCCCTCCCCGCTGAACTATCTACACGCCTTCAAACTGCGCGACGTTTACAAACCCCGCCGAACTCGTGTGAGCGTAATACGCCCTACCCGTGATCGACACCCTAGAAGACCCTTTCCTAGCCTTCTTCATGGGGGACAGATTCGCCCACTTGATTATTAGCGGTAAGACCCCACTACGCATTACGCTGCCCAACTACACCCCCACAATTGATCGACAATTCTACATATGGGGGCTCGGCTGCCGTATGATCGAACCCTCCAACTTTACATAATTTATCCTTACCCCGGGCGACCACATGGCTATAACGGTCACCGACTCTCTAAACTACCACCTCAACACAGCAAAAGGCCGGACCGGACTTCGCGATCTACACTCCTCCTCATTGCTGCATGGATCGACGCTTCCCGCTTCCCTATGGAGGCAGCCCTCACTACCGACGGACCCGACGGCGTCGGAGCCATCGCTATGGGCAACGAGGACGCCTCCTTTACCGACACCCGAAAGGTGGTCCGTAGCCTTACCACCCCCTCCTCAACGCTACAACCCTCCAGAAAATAACTATCCACGTGATGCCCGACCCAATCAATCCCAGGTTACTTCGTATACACCGGGTACCGCCCCAACCCACGCGGGAGGAAGGTGAAGTCCTCCCCCCCAAGCCTATCCCACACATCCATGCCGCTATCAACCGCACCGACCTCGCGACCGGCCTAGTCGCGGCGGCTATGTGGTCCTCTAGTGGTCTACCCCTCCCGAAAAATAACGCCCCGATAGACATCACCATACTAAGGAACGCCACAAGATTATCTTCGCAACGGTAGTTCTCTACGCCTATGGAGCAAGCCTTCTAGGTGGCTCGGCCAAAATAATTACCCCGGTAGATCGTCCCCCCCCCCTCGCCCGTGCCATCGACATGATACTCCGACTACTGACCTCCGCCCGAAACCGAACATACGCACCACATGAGAACATCAATACCTAGCCTATTGATAATACCGACGCTCCTGACACAGCAGAACGCCCTCACCACGTTCCTCCTTCGACAGAGCAGTTGCCCGAACACGCAGCAACTATGGAGGAGGACACACTACCTATCGACACGCCCATAGAAGCCCCGTGGTAAATAGTCCGATCTTCTAAACGCCGCCCCAAAGACCGATATACCCAGCCGATCCACCCCCGCCTACCCCCCGGCAGCTGCCCACTTAGCATGGGGCCGCCTCGGATAATCCTCCGCGCCTCGACCTAACCCCGATAGGAACATCAACGGTGCGGCGTCTGCGATTGCCTCAACCGTTCTCTTCTGGTGGTGTGCCAATACTGGATGAAGGTCGAGAGCATGCCAGTCCCATAGCAAGGCGATCGGAGTTAGAGATAGAACTAATTGTAGGTTGCTTTCCTTTACGCGGCAGTGGTAGATTATGTGGATTTCACAACGGGACTTTTCCGCTAAGTAGTGAGTAATCCAATGTCCATCATCCAATGGTTATGCAAGAAGTTAATTGCGGTCCCATGTACGGTTAAAAATTGAAATGAAATTGAAGTTGTTTACAACAATACCAGTATAAACCGGTTGCTGTCTCTGGGCCCCCCCTTTTGCTATGCCATACAGGACTTAGTAGACTGAGGTAGACCGTTAACCACTAATCCCAACCTCTCCAATGGCAGTAACAGCTAATAATTTTGTAATCAAGAAAAACAGATCTAAAAATAAATCCACTTGTCGAGAAATGCAAAACTAAACTGCTGCTCGACCTTCACGATGCACGGCCCGCTCCCGCCGAACCGGGGTGTCGACCGGCCTAGGCCGGTCGGCGTTCGGGAGGGACGACGGGCCAGCCTAATCTAGCTCCCGCGTGACTTCGGTCTTGCCGAAGGTAGGAGGGGAAAGGCTGGCCAAAAACCCCTCCTCGCGCGGTCGCTCGTCGATCCCGCCGCTCCATCCCGTAAACCCCGCCCCAAGGTCTTGCCGCGTCCACCGACGCGGCGGTCCTCCTTGTCGAGGTCCCCCACCACCTCGAGGACAGGTGGGAGGGACCGAGACACACAGACATAGAAAAAACTAGCGCTCCTGCCTCCGCGCCTGAATTTTCCCCGCTCATTTCCCCGGTTTTTCTCTGTCTGGTACCCGGGTACCTGTCGGTTTTCCGGCCTGTGGCCGTACCCTCCCCCCTCTGATCGCGCGTCCACCGAGCAGCCTTTTCTTGAGCGGGGGCCTCCGCGCTCACCCGGGCCCACGCTCAAGGACTCCTAGGAGTATGAAGGTCTGTCGGGGTAGTGGGTGTCGAAGAGGGGGGGGGGAAGGTCACCGTAGCCGGATCCGGCGGGCCGCGGGCGCCCGGAATTAAACAAAACCCTCCGTGCCGGGTTTTCCGGCGGCGCCGACCCAAAGGGTCGTCGTCGCCAGATCGTGTCGCTCCTCCCGTCGCGACCGTCCTCCTTGCCGTCCCAGCTGACTCCTCCCCCCGGGAGATGACGCTGGACGACGTAGCGGCGCGCTAGTGAGCGCCCTACCCTGGTGCTGCTCCCCAACTAGCGCGATGCCGGGTACGGACATTATTTTTAGTATCCAAAAAAGCCCTCCGTACATGGCTTTCCGGCGGCGGCTGATCCTAAGGATCGCCGCCGCCTCCTGTAGCCGCTCCTCCGTCTGCGACTAGCCACCGTCCTGTGTCATGTCTTGCCTCACCCCTCGGCAAGGTTCGACCGGCACAGGGCTGGTCGACAGCTAGCGAGCGCCCTTTCCTTGCGCTGCTTCCCGGCTGGCCACCACCAGCTCCAACACCCGCCTCCCACCGCTGATCCGGCCGTACCCTCCTCGCCATCAAACGCTGCCGTAGTACAGGTCCCACTCCTAAAAGTAAGGCTGTATCTAGGAGTATCTGTACGCGAAAAAACATATCGGACGGGCCGAGCGGGAGATCTTGGCGCCGGTAGTGTACAGAAATTATTTTTTCAAAAGCCCTATGTACAGGGCTTTCCCGACAGCTGCAGATCCCACGGATCGAGCTGTCGGCCCTCTTAGCCCCCTACCGTGCCATGCGTGGCACGGCTACGGGGTTTCCAGCGCCCACCACGGGGAGGTGAGGGGATGCCGACGGGCCTGCGAGCGCACCCCCCTCCGGGGCCGCCGCCGCTGCGCCGCCGGCGGGCGCCATGTACGGTTATATTGTCTCAGTCCCTAGGAGTATCAAGGATTAGGGATGCCTGCCTCATTTTTTTTCTAAGCCCTAGATGGCATTAGCAAGAAGGTCCTTAGTTACACAGAAGCCGCACAGCGCGATAGCGGTACATGTTGTAAATCATTTTCAATTAATTTGTAGCCGTGCCATGCTTGGCACGGTAGGGGGCTAAACGTGGTACCGGCGGCTGCGATCCGCGTGATCATCATTTGTCGGGAAGCCATGTACGGAGGGTTTTGAAAACCAAAGTATCCGTACACTACCACTAGCTTCTCCCGCTCGGCGAGTCTGATATGTTTTTTCGCGACTGAATACGCACAAATACTCTCCCGACGAGGGGGCGGGGGCGGCGTATGCAAAATATTTTTTTGCGAAAGAGGGTACGGACGGATCAGCGGTGGGACGCGGGTGTTGTAGTTGGCGTCGGACAGCCAGGAAGCCGCGCCATGGCAAGGCGCTCGCTAGCAGTCGTGCAGCCATACGAGTATCCCATGGGGGGCGAGGCTCAAAGCTACGTTGGATGGAGGAGGGTCGCATCCGGAGGAGCGACACGGTTTGGCAGCGGAGGTCCACATGATCGACCACCGCTACAAAAAAACCGGTAAGGAGAGTTTTTGAATAAATACTTCCGCACCCGATAGCTTTTGAGGAGCGGCGACTCGATCAACAAGCTCGACCAACCCCTCCCCGAGTCGGTACCATGTCATCGACACGCTTCCTAAGGCGGGGTGCCTAGGGTCATCACAACGGCTCTCTGCATATAGAGGCGCCCCCCTTACAGCGTAGACCATTGGGGAGGGTACGGGCGGATTTCGCACGATCATATGGGTATCGGAGACTTACAGAGACGGACATGGGACATGAGAAAATTTGGCGCGGAGGCAGAAACGCCAGCTAGACACCGTTTGCAACTATGGACTTCCTTTTTTCCCAGCCCCCGGAGGAGTAGGAGGCGAGCTTCAACGGGAGGACCATCGATATCTTGGACGGGGGAGCGCGTGGATCGGGACGGGACCGTCGACGACCTGTGCGAGGGGGTTTTTCGCTTGCCTTCCACCCCCACCTCCGGCACGACCGGAGTCGCGCAAGAGCAGAGGTCGGGTAGGCCCGTCGCGGCATCTCATCAGCTTGGCTGGTCAACGCCCTCGCAACAGTTGGAGCAAGCTCCGCATCGTGGAGAATAGCGATAAATTATTTTTCATACTAGTGTTTAATTACTGTCTACTGTTTAATTACTCTTCATTTGAGGGCACTGTAGATCGGCAAGCCGTACCCAAGTACGGTAGCCGTCGACCCTTAGCGAGACGTACCAAGTATCCGCCTTTTCCGCCGTCCTCGTAACAGTAAACGCCCAACACTCGATTCTATCGGTTGGACATACGAGGTTCATGTTCAGAGCATTTCTTGACCTAATCGTGCCAATTCATCTGAGCACATCCCCAATATAAGCGCGCGCATGCTACCCTAACTGCTCAAACCCATATATTGCTCCCTTGCCGGTCATCATACAATGGCCCAAGAGGTTAAGGAAGGCTGTTTTGGATTGTATGGCTCAAAGGTCCGCTTGTGCGTACATTCGCAAGCGGTCGACATGACACATCGGCGGCCGACATTATAAGTAGACTAATGCAAAGTAGGTCGATATTGTGTGATGCAAGAGTTTAGACAACAATACACGTAATTTTCCGGTAAGCAACACAACATGCCAACTGAGTTGCTTTATGTCCAATAATAACGTAGGCTGCAGGTTTAGGCACGTCGTGGTTCGGTTAAGTGCTCACTTTAGCCGGGAATTACAATGTTCAAAAGATGCGTAACTCGTACCGTACTTTCAATGAGCCCCATGTGCCACTTAATGTGCTTTGCAAAGCAATATGTGTTGATTGTAGATGATCTAGAGCACAAAGGTGTATCGCATATGGAGCAAACAACGTGCTGCGTTCCCGCATGCGATTCATGCCTTGCGTTTCCCACGCTTAGGGTTTAGGGAGATGGGATAGAGTTTCGCACAATGTTGGCCATATCCACATAATCCGCAGGCCGTATACCTCCCCCGAACGGTGAGGAGTTAGCATGACTTATACCGTCACTAGTGCGCCCCATTTCGGAGGTATGGGTGTTAGAAAACAAGTAGTTCGGGGAGAGTGAACGGGGGACAATCTTTGCAATTGGTGCTATCCGCCACCGCCACGTTCATAGCCTCAAGACACGAGAGTAGGAAGGCTAAAGGCAAGAAAGCCTTAAAAAAGACGAACGGGTGAAGCTTTCAGGGCTACAACAAAGTTTTATCCGCCCAGCGCGTACATGGCCCTTCCCATTCTTGGTGCGCTGACACTTGATGCCCTATGCATGCGTCCAACCACAATGTACGGGATAGTCGTCCGCGTACGCCTCGGCTGGGGGGTCGTCCTCTCCACAATCCTCATCCTCATCTCCCTCCAACACTTCTCTCAAGAGGTTGGCGTTGGTTAATGCAACCCCTTGGGAGGGTGTAGGCGCCGGGGATACGGAGGAGTCGCCCCCGGTAGCGGTCACAAGGGTGAGGCAGTGGCGGCGGACGCCTAGATCTCCCGATATTTTGGCATGGAAATCGGAAAACCGCACTTTCACCCACGCCCCGCTCAAGGCCACCAACACCCCCGTCACATATGCACTGTCGGGTTTTGACATGGATTTGCGGCGTTCCATCGGCCCAAAAACCGTGCGGAGAGGCCGTTGGGGTGCATTTGAACCCGGGACCCGATGGGGAGCGCCATGTATGGCGACGACAATATATTTTGTTGATGATGCACCACACCGCGTTTAACCCCCCCACCTAGGATGATGAAAAGCCTATACTTGTAGGTCCATGATATAATAGGTCTTATTAAGACCCCGTCGAGCCACTCATTTGGGCAATTGAGACTAGCTTGGCGGCTGTGCTATATTTTCCGTGTAAGCGTACCATGTACGCCTTAACCGTACCCATGTACGCTGCCCTTAGCTGAACGTTGACTATTGAACTCTGCCCTACACGCTGCCCTATTGAACGTTGCCTACATATACGCTGCCCTTAGATGAACACTGCCTCTTGAACGTTGCCTACTGAACGCTGCCTACCATGAATTTGACGGTATTGTTAATGCCATTTGAGAGGTTGGGATTAGTGGTCTCATGGCGTATATGTCCTAAAATCAAAATGGTACTCTAGGAGGCATGATCACATGGGCGCCCGAAGACAACAACCGTTAACTCGGTGATTGTTGTTAACAATTTCAATATGTTGAAGAACCCGTTTTAAATCAATATCAGCGCCATGCAATGGCGAGACATGGCTGCGCTTGCAGTGATTATATTGCATCCTACACGCGATTTCTCTACCTTGCCCGCACATGTGGGTCTGTTGACAATTGCATTCCTATGCACAGTCCTTATGTACATTGTAGCCCAATGTCCCCTTAGTACTTAGTGCAGCGAAGTCCGTTTGTGCGTCCGGTGGGGCATAGCCAGGCTGGGGATGCTCAAGCAAGGGGAGGGTGTGCACGTCGTGGCCGTCCCGAAAGGGTTCGAGCTGCGCATCGTGGCGGCGCTGAGCGACAGGGGTGTCCGGATTAGCAACCGCAGCAGCAACAGCAGCAACGTCGTCCGACTGCGAGTCGAGGCGAGCGCTAATGAGTGCCATTTGCGCAAGGACCAGCGCGAGAGTATCCGGGGTGGGATCGAGAGTGCTCTGCTGAGAGCCTGGGTCAGGGGAATTTGGAGGCGAAACAGGCGGAGAGCTGGCAGAGCGGGATTTCGTTGCCATTTCGATAGAGGGCGAAAAAGAAAGAGCTGAATAAAAAACAGGCAGCGGTAAAAACCGCTAGCCGGACTCGTGCCTCACAGTGGTTTCAGAGAGACGGCCTGATGCATGCCGACCCCTCGGCATGTAGCCCCGGGGTGTCTCAAAGCACCTTTTATGTATCCTCCACCCAGTGTGGGGCACAAGTCGAGGCCAAGGGCAGGACATGTGGAGCGCTGCGCTGGCGGCTGAGTCGCTAAGATAATATAAAAATAAAAAGGTAAGCTACGGCTGTCGTGCAACCTGTGGATGCGTATTCACCCGATAGTGCGCCCCCCCTTTCTCCAGCTTGGACATGTGTGCACCTTGTCCACACACGACGAGTGCGTCGGTGTGGGTGGCTGGCTATCGCCGTCGAGTAGCT
Organism: Tetraselmis chui; assembly: GCA_026401115.1. NCBI lineage: Eukaryota > Viridiplantae > Chlorophyta > Chlorodendrophyceae > Chlorodendrales > Chlorodendraceae > Tetraselmis > Tetraselmis chui. The sequence goes on from JAPMLY010000641.1 coordinate 98,076, forward strand.
GACTTAAGAGGGGTAGTGGCGGGTTTTAAATCGCAGTTTATACTGGCGATACCGCCGACTACAAGGTGAAAGTACTAGGTGTCTATAGAAACTTGCCTTCTGCGGGAGAGCTGTCGATCGCGGCTCGCCGAACCAGGTTGTCGCGCGTGAGTGACGTGAGGCGGGGGCCCATAACCTATTGAACCATGCAAACACGGTTAGTGTGGAAGATAACTCACGCAAACATAGTTACAGTCACAGTCACGCAAACATGACAACCAGCCTACAGGCGTGGTGTCGGGACAACAAAAGTGAGAGAGTTGTAGCCTAGCGACAGCTCTGTACCGAGTCAAACATGTTATCGGTATGTCCGATCTAGACATGTACTAATCATATCTAGAGTAGCTTAAAGTAGCTATCTGCAACTAATACGTATACGGTATTACTTACAACAGCACTACCTGCGGTTGTATGCGTGCCTACATGTGGCGGCCGACGGCCCCATCCGTTGGCTTTGCCGGCCGCCACTCTCCTCCTTCCACTTCCTTTGTCCCCACACCTGGCCCCCTTGGGGGGCCGGCTAGTCTATCCCGTGCAACTATCTAGCTTCCTCCTCTCGAACCATGCACCGTGTTCAACACGTTATGGGCTCCTCTACCTAAGTAGACAGTTACCCGGGAAATTTTTTTAATTGGGGAATAGTCGGTATCTTCTCGGCACGCCGGCACCCTCTTCCGCCGTACATGGCGACGACTTCACACGCTCGGTATCTTCTCGGCACACCGGCACCCCCTTCCGCCGTACATGGCGACGACTTCCCTCGCTCGGTATCTTCTCGGCACACCGGCACCCTCTTCCGCCGTACATGGCGATGACTTCCCTCGCTCGGTATCTTCTCGGCACACCGGCACCCTCTTCCGCCGTACATGGCGATGACTTCAAACACTTCTACTACCGACAAGCCTACGACTAGCTCTCTGGATTACAACCTAGACCTGCCCCACCGCAGCCCACGTTCTCATCAGAGGTCCGCGACACAACCTCGCTCAACACCAACAGCGGGAGCCTACACCATATCCGGTCACACAACCGACCCCGCGGCCTTTTGGCCTTTATAGTACTTAACTAGTACTTTGTTTTCTGGTATTCGCGAGGCAACGCACAACTTCGACACAACTGCACCTACTCGACCCCGCCCACGGCGAAGGGGGGGAAGTGGCACTTATGGCGCCCACCTATATTTCAAGCACGCATGTGGCTACAATACTTGTCTCATACTTCTCCCTCGCCGGTCGCCACTGTGATGCGCCGACCATGTCGCCGTTCGACAGAGTTTAGTACTTAACGCAATATATTAGACACCGGTTATGTCGGCCTGTCACCGATAGCAACCCGTCTATATCAACGCATGTCGCAGCACCTACTTGGAATGCGAACTGCTCTTAGCGCAACACTTATGTCACCGTGACAATCTCTACGCGAGGACATCCGATGACAAGCTCGAGGTCGTACGACTTGACCTTGGCTACATTGAGGGGGGGTGTTTACAGTTGCATTCCTATGCACATTCCTTATGTACATTGTAGCCCAATGTCCCCTTAGTACTTAGTGTTGCACTACCTGCGGTTGTATACGTGCCTACCTGTGGCGGCCGACGGCCCCATCCGTTGGCTTTGCCGGCCGCCACTCTCCTCCTTCCACTTCCTTTGTCCCCACACCTGGCCCCCTTGCGGGGCCGGCTAGTCTATCCCGTGTAACTATCTAGCTTCCTCCTGTCGAACCATGCACCGTGTTCAACAGGGTCACGCGTTGGTGAGCGGCCTCCGTGCATCATAATGAATTGGCTTCCATCAGTACGCTTATGCCAAGCAGGTGCAAGCCAAGAGGAGCTCGCGAGACCAGATGGAGCTAGCTAGTAGGGCACACCAGTAATCCTAGTACAGTGGAGGGAGGTGACAAACAGAGTTTCATCTTCTCCGTTTAATTACAAGATGTTTAAATTAGTAAGACATCTTCAATCTCTCCATCAGCTCTCCCACCTACCAGGTCCAGTTGATTTGTGTTAGCACGGAGTTAGCAAGGAGTGCAAACTGCCACATCACCACCAGTACGTTACACGAATCTCTCACCAATATCAAGCACCGACATTTTTTCGTTCCCGACTCACCCTCCCCTCAACAAGCAGCTTACAATCTCTGTGAACTACATTAACGTTGGACTTATCAATTTCCTTTTTAGCTACTCGGTCTTGATAATATTGCTGTGTCGTTTTTTCTGTAAAGCCACCGACAAACCATCTTCAGTGTGCTCACCACCAGAAATCCAGTTATTGTAGGGTATGGCTCGGGCAGGGGGATTGCAGGGGTATGGATTGATTTAACGGGCATTGCAGGGGATTGAACGGGCAGGGGGATTGCAGGGTATGGCTCGTTCAACCTATTGTTGGAGGCAAAATGATTACAATGCCGGCAAGGAAAGCATGGCTAGTGGGACAACATCTATCGCAGCAACAGTGCAGGGCGAATGAGAAGATACTGCCTTGGCTTGTCTAGAGCGCCTGCTTAAATGAAAGACGGGCCTAAGAAAATTCTACTGGCTGTCGATGCGGCAGCCAGAGAGCTGTGACCAACAGCTCATACCACATTGCGATCTGCAATCCATTTAAGGCTCGTAGTTCAGCATCGTCGACAACCAGCGCTCCGCCTCGGCGATAGGCATTCCCTTGCGCTCCGCGTAGTTGTGCACCTGATCCTGCGTAACCTTGCCCACAGCAAAGTACTGCGAGCACTTGCCACCATAGTACAGCCCACTGACCGCGGCCGCGGGCAGCATGGCCATGGACTCGGTTAGCGACATGCCGATCTGCTCCTCCACCTTCATCAGCTCCCACATCGTCTTCTTCTCGGTGTGGTCGGGCTGAGAGGGGTAACCGGGTGCAGGTCGGATGCCCTGATACTTAACCTTGAGCAGGTCATCAGCGCTGAGGTTTTCATCGGGCGCATATCCCCACAGGTCCTTGCGCACATACAGGTGCAGAACCTCGGCGAAAGCCTCGGCCAGGCGGTCCGCAATGGCCTCTGCCATGATGTAGCTGTAGTCGTCCCCCTTGGCCTTGAAGTCTGACGTGATGGCTTCCAGCCCGAAGCACGCGTTAGCAAACGCACCGATGTAGTCCTTCTCGCCGCTCTCCTCGGGTGCGATGAAATCAGTCATTGAGAGATACTCCTTTTGGTCGTCGGTCTCGGCCTGTTGACGCAGCCCGTAGAATTTGTATGTGGGCTCGCTGCGAGAGTCGTCCGCATACAGCTGGACATCCTCGCCAATGGCGCTCGCGGGGTACAGGCCCACAATGCCCTTCAGGGTCAGCTTCTTGTTGTCCACAAAGTCCTGAAGCATTTCCTGAGCCTCCTCAAACAGCTTCTTCGCCTCAGACCCAACATTGGCATCGTTGAAGATCTTGGGGTACCCACGGTTGGGGTATCGGCCGCGCAGCTGCCACACCTGTAAACAGGCAGAAACACGGGGGAGAGAATGAGACGGGGTTGATAGAAGGGCGACAGAGGCAAGGATGGGTCTGCAATGCAACAGGAGCAAGGCACGAGGATCCGTTAGGCACGAGTCCAAAGAAACCATAGAGCAGTTCGTACCTGGAAGAACGGGTTCCAATCGATGTAGGGCAAAACGTCCTCCAAGGGGAAATTGTCATACACCTTCGTCCCAATGAGCTTAGGTGTCACAGGCTTGTTATCGGGCGCGCTCCAGTCGACGGGCAGCTTCTTGGTGATGGCCTCCTTCAGAGGAAGGTACTTGCGGTCCTCCAGTCCGGCGTAGAACTCATCACGCATCTCGGCGTACTGCTCACTGACGTCGTCGATGTACTCCTGGCGATGTGCAGCGTCCAGGAGGCCCTGGCACACCGGGACACTGCGAGATGCATCCAAGACGTAAACGGCAGGGCCGCTGTACACCGGGTCGATCTTGACTGCGGTGTGCATCTTCGAGGTGGTGGCACCGCCGATCAGAATAGGGATCTTCATGCCAGCTGCCTCCATCTTCTTGCCCACGGTAACCATCTCGTCCAGGGACGGGGTAATAAGGCCCGAGAGCCCCAGGATGTCCGCCTACAACATAACAATTTTAATTGCGTCACGTCTACTGAAGAAAGACAATGAAGGGTAAAATGAGACAAAAATGAGGCAATGGCTGTCCTACCTTGTTATCTTTGCACGCCTGGATAATCTTCTCCCACGGGGTCATGACACCCAGGTCAATGACCTTGAAGTTGTTGCAACCCAACACCACGGAAACAATGTTCTTGCCGATGTCGTGCACGTCGCCCTTAACCGTGGCAATCACAATGACTCCCGCGTTGGAATCCTCGCTAGTGTCGCCCGAGAGCCGCTTCTCCTCCTCGATGAAGGGGAGAAGATGGCCCACGGCCTTCTTCATGACTCGGGCACTCTTGATGACCTGTGGCAGGAACAGCTTTCCTGCGCCGAACATGTCGCCCACAACGTTCATCCCGTCCATCAGCGGGCCCTCAATCACGTTCAAAGGCTTAGGGAAACGGCCTGACACACGGAGCTCTTCTGTGTCCCGAACAGCGAACTCGTCAATGCCCTTGACCAGCGCGTATTCGATACGCTTCTCAGGGGGGCCATCGCGCCAGGTTGCTCCCTTGGGACCATCATTCTTAGCTGCTGCTACACCCAGTTTGCGCACCGCTGTGGGCTTGCACTTGGGCTCCAATGACGCCGCGTACTCCAACATGCGCTCGGTGGCGTTCTCACAACGGTTAAGCAGCACGTCCTCTACAAAGGAGAGAAGCTCCTTGTCCAGTTTCTCATACTGGTCCTCGATCACCTGCTGGGCATTAACAATGCCCATGTCCATTCCTGCTGCACACGCATGGTGCAGGAAGGCACTGTGAAAGCACCTGCGCACTGCCTCGTTGCCACGGAAGCTGAACGCAATGTTCGATACGCCACCGCTAATCTTGGAGCCCGGGCAGACCCGCTTGATCTCACGGGTGGCATTGATGAAGTCCACCGCGTAGTTGTTGTGCTCAGCGAGCCCAGTGCCCACTGTCAGGATGTTGGGATCGAACACAATATCCTGCGGGCAGAAGCCCACCTCCTCAACCAGGATACGGTACGCCCTCTGGCACATTGACACCTTCTCCGCCTCAGTAGCCGCCTGACCCTGCTCATCAAACGCCATCACCACCACCGCAGCGCCGTGGCGCTTCACGATCCAGGCATGCTTCTTGAACGCGTCCTCACCCTCCTTCAGAGAGATCGAGTTCACGATGCACTTGCCTTGGCTACACTTCAGGCCCGCCTCCACAATATGAAACTTGGATGAATCAATCATGAAGGGCACACGACTGATCTCCGGATCGGACACCAGCAGATTGACGAACTTGGTCATTGCACTTACGCCCTCGATCAAACCGTCGTCCATGTTGATGTCCAGCACATGGGCTCCCTGCTGCACCTGCTTCATCGCGATCGCGGCAGCCTTCTCGTAGTCCCCGTCCACGATGGCCTTCTTGTACATTATGGAGCCAGCCACGTTGCAACGCTCGCCGATGTTCAGGAACGTAGAGCGCTGGCTGTTGGCATCCGGGTAGTAGTTCAGAGGCTCCAGGCCACTGATGCGCATGACCGGGTCCACAACGGCCTTAGGACGCACAGGGTAGTCGATTGACATCTTGCGCAGGGAAGCAATGTGTTCCGGGCCTGTGCCGCAGCAGCCACCGATGCCGTTGATCAGGCCCTGCTCAAAGAAAGGGCGGCACTCGTCCGCCATCTCCGGCCCCTTCTGGTCATATCCCCCCATGGCATTTGGAAGCCCGGCATTGGGGTAGCAAAACACCCAGCAGTCCGCGCACTTGCTCAGATTGGCAATGAACTTGATCATGTCCTTCGCGCCTAGGGCGCAGTTCAGGCCGATGGCAAACGGCTTCACATGGCTGACGCTGTTCCAGAAGGCCTCGTTAGTCTGGCCGCTCAGGGTGCGACCCGAGTTGTCCACAATGGTGCCACTGATCATGACCGGGATGCGGAGCTTCTTGTCGTAGAAAAAGCGCTCCAGAGCAAACACTGCCGCCTTGGCGTTCAGCGTATCGAAGATGGTCTCCACTAGGAAGATGTCCACACCACCAGCGTACAGGCCCTCTGCCTGCTCGTAGTACGCCTGCTCAATCTCGTCGAAAGTAGCGCCGCGCAGGGCGGGGTTCTCCACCGACGGGGACACACTCAGCGTCTTGTTGGTGGGCCCGATAGCACCAGCCACGAACTTTACTTCGCCCGGGTGCTTAGCCATGTACTCAGCAGTGCACTTCTTCGCCAGCTCCGCTGCAGTCTTATTGATGGCAAACACTTCCTCCACGGTGTCAAGAGCGTAGTCCGCCTGTGCGATAGTGGTGCCGCTGAAGGTGTTGGTCTCGATGATGTCAGCGCCAGCCTCAAGAAACGCGGTGTGGATCTCGGCAATCACGTCAGGCCGGGTGAGGACCAAGATGTCGTTGTTGCCCTTCAGGTCCTTTGAGTGGCCCTTGTAGCGGTCCCCCACGAAGTCCGGCTCCTCCAGCTTGTACTTCTGGATGGAGGTGCCCATGGCGCCATCGATGTAGAAGATGCGGCTGCTGATAAGCTGCTCCAGCTGGTCAAATGCGGCGGATTTCTCAAGCGGGTCTGTCCAAGGCTTGTAGGTTGGAACAGGAGTGAGATCCGTACGAGGTGCTATAGGATCGAAGCCATCTGGGATGGGGTTTTGCTTGGGGCTAATCTTGACCTGGTTCTCAGACTCGCCGAGTTTGCGCACCGCTGTGGGCTTGCACTTGGGCTCCAGAGTCGCCGCGTATTCCATCATGCGTTCCGTGGAGTCTGGACGACGGTTAAGCAGCACGTCCTCCACAAAGGAGAGAAGCTCCTTGTCCAGATCCTCGTATTTGTCCGCAATCACCTGCTGAGAGTTCACAATGCCCATGTCCATTCCTGCCGCACACGCATGGTGCAGGAAGGCACTGTGGAAGCACCTGCGCACTGCCTCGTTGCCACGGAAGCTGAACGCAATGTTCGATACGCCACCGCTAATCTTGGAGCCCGGGCAGACCCGCTTGATCTCACGGGTGGCATTGATAAAGTCCACCGCGTAGTTGTTGTGCTCATCGAGCCCAGTGCCCACTGTCAGGATGTTGGGATCGAAGATAATATCTTGAGGGTAGAAACCAACCTCCTCCACCAGGATACGGTACGCCCTCTGGCACATTGACACCTTCTCCGCCTCAGTAGCCGCCTGACCCTGCTCATCAAACGCCATCACCACCACCGCAGCGCCGTGGCGCTTCACGATCCAGGCATGCTTCTTGAACGCGTCCTCACCCTCCTTCAGAGAGATCGAGTTCACGATGCACTTGCCTTGGCTACACTTCAGGCCCGCCTCCACAATATGAAACTTGGATGAATCAATCATGAAGGGCACACGACTGATCTCCGGATCGGACACCAGCAGATTGACGAACTTGGTCATTGCACTTACGCCCTCGATCAAACCGTCGTCCATGTTGATGTCCAGCACATGGGCTCCCTGCTGCACCTGCTTCATCGCGATCGCGGCAGCCTTCTCGTAGTCCCCGTCCACGATGGCCTTCTTGTACATTATGGAGCCAGCCACGTTGCAACGCTCGCCGATGTTCAGGAACGTAGAGCGCTGGCTGTTGGCATCCGGGTAGTAGTTCAGAGGCTCCAGGCCACTGATGCGCATGACCGGGTCCACAACGGCCTTAGGACGCACAGGGTAGTCGATTGACATCTTGCGCAGGGAAGCAATGTGTTCCGGGCCTGTGCCGCAGCAGCCACCGATGCCGTTGATCAGGCCCTGCTCAAAGAAAGGGCGGCACTCGTCCGCCATCTCCGGCCCCTTCTGGTCATATCCCCCCATGGCATTTGGAAGCCCGGCATTGGGGTAGCAAAACACCCAGCAGTCCGCGCACTTGCTCAGATTGGCAATGAACTTGATCATGTCCTTCGCGCCTAGGGCGCAGTTCAGGCCGATGGCAAACGGCTTCACATGGCTGACGCTGTTCCAGAAGGCCTCGTTAGTCTGGCCGCTCAGGGTGCGACCCGAGTTGTCCACAATGGTGCCACTGATCATGACCGGGATGCGGAGCTTCTTGTCGTAGAAAAAGCGCTCCAGAGCAAACACTGCCGCCTTGGCGTTCAGCGTATCGAAGATGGTCTCCACTAGGAAGATGTCCACACCACCAGCGTACAGGCCCTCTGCCTGCTCGTAGTACGCCTGCTCAATCTCGTCGAAAGTAGCGCCGCGCAGGGCGGGGTTCTCCACCGACGGGGACACACTCAGCGTCTTGTTGGTGGGCCCGATAGCACCAGCCACGAACTTTACTTCGCCCGGGTGCTTAGCCATGTACTCAGCAGTGCACTTCTTCGCCAGCTCCGCTGCAGTCTTATTGATGGCAAACACTTCCTCCACGGTGTCAAGAGCGTAGTCCGCCTGTGCGATAGTGGTGCCGCTGAAGGTGTTGGTCTCGATGATGTCAGCGCCAGCCTCAAGAAACGCGGTGTGGATCTCGGCAATCACGTCAGGCCGGGTGAGGACCAAGATGTCGTTGTTGCCCTTCAGGTCCTTTGAGTGGCCCTTGTAGCGGTCCCCCACGAAGTCCGGCTCCTCCAGCTTGTACTTCTGGATGGAGGTGCCCATGGCGCCATCGATGTAGAAGATGCGGCTGCTGATAAGCTGCTCCAGCTGGTCAAATGCGGCGGATTTCTCAAGCGGGTCTGTCCAAGGCTTGTAGGTTGGCACATCGCTAGCAGGGGTGGGCGCAGACCCAGCGGTGAGAGCGGGCGCATAGGAAGAAACTGTGGACCACAGTGTCGGAAATAAGAAACTCGTGAAACCCGACTGAGTGACATTCGAAACAACTCATGTAGGATGCGAGCAGAGCCGCTTTTTCGAGTTTCTGAGAAAGAGGGGGCTCACCAGCGGCGGGAACAGCCTCAATAACCGCTTTCACAGCAGCTTCTTTCACCTCCCCACGCTTTGGAGAGAAATAATAAGCTGCTCCCTAGAAATCAAGGCACGCAGTGTGAAATCAAAAAGCACACCAGGTACACAGAAGGTATACGAGTGCGGAAAAAACTTCAATAACAACTGTGCTACTTCATTTCCCCGCAGTTGTGCACCTACTAATATGCGGAAACGCAAGTCGAGAACTGTGGCGAATCGACTATTGCCCAGCTGGGACGAGAAGAAGCTGATGGAGGCCGAAAGCTCAGGAGGCCCGACTCGGCTCACTAGACCCATACCCCGGCGAGACTACCCTAGCCGATGTGATCTTTGCTTAATCTTAAGACACAGAAAACCAGTGGCGGACCGCAAGACCTATGAGTGCACTGTTGTGACTCTGTAGCAGCGACCGTAGCGCTGACCAAATTGCAAGCCGAATAACCGATGGAATGCGAAAGACAGCGACACTCAGTGTCGAAGGCGTTGCTTCACCGTGCAGCGCACAAACGACTTCCTGATAAACCGATCGTACCACACGCGATTGGGAACGCACTCAGCTCCAAATGGATAAAAACCTGAATCGTCGTCCGGACCGAAGTCACGACATGACGATCGTCTATCTGTCAATTCTGGTATCACAGAACCGTCGCGGCCCTGCAATCTTGAAACTGTGGGCGGTCGTCTGCCCGCACGCGGTCTGAGAAAGCGGGCCGCAAGCGTTATCATAAAGGCTGGTAATCGGACCCGGCTTACCAGAAATACAGCGATCCACGGAAGCAACGGAGCGATCAAGAGCGTTAGGAAGCTCCCGGCCATTCCTATCGCGAAAACTGCAGGGATGGCGGCCGCCACCAGCGCCGCTGCAACTGCGGGCTGATCGCGCACTAAGTTTACCATATCGCCCACTTTCATCATGACGTTTGAAACGAAATCAACGTGATCGAATCTTACTCTACTGGAACTTTAATGCGGGCACGCCTGTGCGAGACGGTGAGAAAGGTTGTGGGAGGACCTCAGTGGCGCCTCCGGTGCTTTGACAAATATGTGATCTACTCTTCAGCACCTGCCGCTCATACGAACCACCGGTCTGTCCAGCGATATTAAGAATTAAAATCGACGCCTCGCAAGTTCCCAAAACCCCGGTGATGAGCAGGATATTCAATCTGATGATGAGTCGAATAAACGTGATCGAAAATTTCATAGCGGCCGATCTTTCCTGTACAGAGGAATTCGGTCCGCTGCTGAGTGGAAATGCTCAGAGTCTTAAACATGTGAACTCTATTGTACGTTCAATCCGTCTCAGTCGGCAGGCGGGAGAATTTTTTTGCTTATATTTATAGAATAGTGTAAATGCCAATACAATCCCTGGCTAGTAAAGTACAATTAACAATGTACTTTTACTTTAATGACTTGTACTGTGGTACATTTGCCAGGCTCTTTCAATTTCAGTATATAATGATAATACTGTGGCTAGGCAGGCGCTGCGAGCCCCGGCTTGTGCCGCAAAGTACGAAATGGTTATTATTATCCCAAACAGTCGTCCCAAACGATTGGATTAGCGAAATATTTTGGATATTTCTACATGCGACCTTGAGAATTCCAGGTCCAACGTTTGTGCTGCGCAATCATGTACGTCATTTTTTTCTTACAAGAAAAAGCAGTGGAGGCCAATCATGCGTTCGTCGAGTTAACTATTTGCATGCTCGATGTTATTTACTTACAATTTACGGAAAGCCATAGGAGTGATAGGACAGAAAAGTAATTTATTTATTACATAAAACTACAGAAGTATATTGTTTACAAGAAGAACCAGATGAGCACGGACAGGGAAAAGGTGGAGGGGAAACAAGAGGGCAAGAGTGACAAGAGGATCACGGAATCCAAAGCACAGCAAAAGGAAAGCACTACATTGTGCACAAACCTAGCAGATTAAACTAAGGAAACTCTTAAGCCACGCCGAGAATGCAACACGTGGAGGCGACAAGCGGCGCCTCACGCGCCGCTCGATGAAGCACGGGGACGCTTGCGGCCCATGGCGCGGGTGAAGAGCGCCGTGGCAGGAGAAGGCATCCCAGCCGAGGAAGAGGCGGCCTCCATGCCGTCCGCAGCGGCGGACAAACCGCGCAAGACGTTGTCCGCGTGAGCAACATGGACGGCGAGAGAGACCTTTCGACGCCAGGAGGCCAACAACTTGCCCACATGCATCCCTTTAGATGCGGCTGCATGCTTGGCTAGCTCCGTCAAGAAAGCCGTGGCGTGGCCGCCGAGAGTACCAAATTCCGTGACTGCAAAGGGAATGAAGCGGATGTCGGGGCGACTCCTCAATCCCTCCGAGTACTTCTCGAACTTGGTCTTCTCAGCATGGCGGAGAGCGACTTCGGGTGACGGGGGGCTAGACACGCCGAACAAACCGGAAACCACGGCATCAAGGGCAAGTTTTGAGCCTCGGATGCCGTGATAGTGCAAGACACCCACATCCGCGGGGAGACCGTCGTTGCCGTTGGGGAGTTGAACTAACATCGTGGGATCTGTGAGAACCTCGACGCCAACCCCGAGTGCGCCACGAACCTCGGAGATGATTTCCGCAAGGGCCGTCACTAACCAAGAGTGAGCGGTGTGGACCCAAGCATCTCCGCCGCAACGAGCCAAATGGTCCGCAAAAGCAGTGGCCCACGCATCATCCGACATGTCAACACCCGCCGACGAGAACGCACCCCGCATAGCTTTAACCGAGAGATGGCAAGAAGCACAAGCAGTGGGGGAGCGTAAAGAAGAGAGGATGCGGGATGAGGGTAGGCCGAAGATGCGACAGACCGCGACGCGGAAAACTGCGTCGTAGTGCTCAGGGAACTTGTCACGGAGCTCGCCCAGGCGACACGAAGTAGGCGGGTCCGAAGCCAAAAACGCAAGGGCGCCGTGGCCGAGACGAGATAGAAAACGCCTAGACTCCGGCCGAGCGCGGTTGGAAAACGTGGGAGCGAGCTTCGCGAAGCGAAGCAAGTTGACGCGCTCACTGATGTCGGCTTGTAGCTTTGGAAAGATGTCCGTGGCAAACGCAGAAAGAGGGACGAGCGAGGGTAGGCCATCAAGGGACTGAGCCATCTGCTCGTTGTTTGATCGGGCTTCGGTAACGCAGCCGGCGCGAGCCACCGTTGGACGTTTCGGGGGGAGCATCGCTAAGGCTGTGGATATCAAGGGTTCAGACTCGGCGAGAGCGTGAGAACCGCACGCAGCGTCCAAGCGCGCCCACGACGAAGCGAGTTCTAACGACCACATGGGTTCGTTATCGCCGTCGTCTCCGTCCGGTGTACCATGCCTACGGGACACCGCTGTGGTCATAGCACTCGCTAACCGTCCATACATGGTCGGCTCCATTGGAACTTCGTCTTGGGAATCCCCGCGCACGCGAGCATCTTGTGTTGTAAGGAAACGAATAGCTGAGCCCACTCCAAAATCGGCCGCTCCGACATGGGCCGCATCCGCCAAGGCAACCAAATCCCCCGCCCCCATGCCTCCGAAACGTATGGGAAGAGACATCTCGGAGCGAGTGCTGCGGGGTAGGCTAGCTGCGGGAAGGCCCAATATCTCAGCCGCCACATCTAGGGTGGCATTGTCAGCGCGCTCGAGGAACGTTACGACGGTGTCACCGTAGCCCTCGCCCATGCCAAGACCTCGGGGGACTGTACGGGCAAAGTGTCCGAAGCGGCGGCTGCAATGTTGATGGATACGAAGCGCAGTGTGAGTGTGCCGGTGAGCCGCTAGACCCCTTAGACGTTCGCCGTAGGCCTCATACTTACTTAAGGCCGTTTCGAACACGTCTCGAGCAAAATCGGATGTTCCCATTGCCCCCCCCCAATACTTTCGTCCCTTCCGTGGAGACATTTACTCCCCGCATGATGTGGCCGTCGGGTAAGTTATCGAAAGCATCACCGACACCCAAAGGGGAATCCAAACAGTTTTTGCGGATGGTTACTGTGAGGCCAACGCTAGCATACGCCTCCGGCATAGCGTCGCCAATAGCCACGAGAGACGCAGGGGGTCACCGGAAGTGACCATCATCAAAATAACAAAAGACAACGGATTTGTTCGGGGCAATCGCAGCCAACTGTTTGTATACCCGGGAGGCAACTATTGCGAAGAACATGGCCCCGAGAACGCAACCTTGATGGACTCCACGGGTACTCGGGATGCGCATGGCCGGGCCGTGAGCATTTGATGAGTCGTAAACGTACAAGGTAGATGGACGGCCATACAACATAGTAGCGACGAGGAGCAACGGTCGAAGCGCGGGATTTGCTGACAACTCCTCAAACAAAGGACGCCGCAAGAACTCGTTGAACGCGTTGGATGCGTCGCCTTGCATGTCCGCCCAGTCCGGTGAAGCGTCAAGCGCGGCTCGAACCATGAATTGTACGATCTCAGCCCCGCCGCGGACGCCGACCCCAAATTGGTGCCGAGCAGCCAACCATTGAGACACTCCGTCACCAATTACGGCGAGAAGCGCGCGATTCGCAAAACGAAGTAGAACGGAGCCAATTCCAATCGGGCGCAGCGTCCCCTTTTGGTCGCAAAGTTCTTGCTCTTGTGCGCGTTGTTGTTCGGGATCAAGCTTGTCTAGCGGGATAAGTGTGGCAGAGGCGAGGAATGAGGCAACGCCTGGTGGAACTTCTGCATTCACGATGGCTTCGGCTAAACCGGTGAGAGTGCAAGGGGAACCCAACGCGCGAAGAGTTTCAAACCTCCAACCGTCGACGTGAGGACTAGACTTTCGAGGGCATCTAGCAACGACCTCCATGATATCAAGTTCCGAAGCACGGAGTTTGATACGAGGGAGGGAGAAGGGATCCGGCAACACGTCCGCGAGGCCGTCATCGTCTTGTGGGTGCAACCGTGATAATTCCTCGTGCACCCCGCGACCACTTGCAACGGGGTTGGAGCTTAGGGCCTCCATAGCACGACGGCACTCCCCAACCGCAGCTAGACTAGCCGCCCGGTGGGCGACCTTGGCCAAGACGCCGTTATGAAAGGGTTGCGAAAGGGAGATGGGGTCGGTACCGGCCCTCGGAAGTGAGGTAGGTGGCGATGCCCGCCCATTGGTAAGGGATGCGTGAGCGCGAGCGGCGGAAAACAATGTATCGAGATCTCCTAACGCCCAATGGGCTAAGCGGTTGTCACGGTAATCGGCGACTGGGTCAGGGGGCAGATGCCCCGCGGAAGTGAAATCAGCCATGGGGCGCAAAACTAAGCGCGGAAATAAAAGCAACGCCGCCCAAGCCGCTTCCGCGGAAGCCCCTTGGCTGGCCCTACCGCGGAAAGACAAAACGCAACCGACGAGCTCCTCGAAGACCGGCTTGACGAGGCGTACCACCGAAGGGGGGACGCCGTTCGAGGACGTACTAGATCGGAAAGAAAGGAGGTAGGACTCGAAGAAGGCTTTGGAGTTCTCCCCACCAGTGGCCCCATGGTCAAGGCACCATTGGACGGCGGGGGGCAAGGACTGGGGATGCGGCGGGGACGGCCGATCGCGCGGAAGCGAAGCACCGCATGCCGGCGGTTGGGAGGGCGTAAAATTACGGTGAGAGCAAGAATGTTGGTGTCTACTAAGGCCACCGCTCCGAAAGTATCGTCCGCAAAAAGTGCACGGCGCGAGAAGGTGGCGATCGGCATCCACAACTGGGCAATTGTCGGGCGCGAAAGTGCACGTTGTCGCGGGCGAATTTAGATGGGCGCATAACGCTTGAAGGGTCGGGAACGACGCGGAGCAACCAACGCACCTCAAAGGAGCGGGGGAGCGCATTGTGGGAGCGGTGGGTAAAAACCGATACGGAGTATCGCTTGGTCGTAAGGCACGCGAAGGCGCGTGAGCATTAGGTGATGATGTCCGAAGGACACCCGGGGTGGGGGGCTTAGGGCACGACCCGGCCCCACCGCCGGGCGACCGGCCCAAAGGTGGCGGTGGAGGACGCCGATGACTATGTCCCGGCCGGGTCGCCGCCGCGGCCATCCGGGGTGACTCGTGTGTCGCGTCCTAAAATAAGTAGAGCACGCGGGGTCGAAGAAAGGGGGGGGGGGGGGGGGGGTATGTGGCTTTGACTATACCGGAAGTCGCCCGAGGTGGTGCTGTGGCGTGCCTTGGGAGGAAGATTCTCCGCCGACGTGGTGGGCTCCTCGATGCCGGTCCTTTGCGCCTCTAACCTCGCGTTGCTTGTAGTGGGGAGCCTTGGAGCCCGCGATGGAGGTGCTCAAGAAAAGAGCAATGAAATTATTTGGTACATGTGTACCAATCACCGCAAGAGTCGGATGGAAACTCCGTCATACAACGTCGTATAATAGTGGGGCGCCAAGCAATAAAGGATGACCTTGCAAAAAGCGGGCTCCGAGTACGGGTAGTGATTATTAGAATGAAGTTTAGTTAGCGGGCTGAGAGAAGTACTGAAGTTATAGTACCCGTACAATGATAGCGATGACGCGCGTGCCGATGCCTTGAGCCTTGCTGAAGGGGGATGACCACGCGCGGGCGAAAAATGTAGCGGTACTTGTAGCGACCAAGGATCTCGAGGATGCCAATAGTAGGGACGGTACGGGCAGTTGTACCCGGTGGCGGGTCGAGCGACGAATAAAATATCCCGGGAGGGTCACGCTGGCGATGGTACAAATAAAACGCACCGGAGCCGCCGACGGCGAGTGACCGCGGACGATAAAAAGGAGAACTTTATGTATAGGTACCACGCGATGCCACAACGTAGGAGAGCGCCGAGACAAAAGCAAACACGAATAGGCGGGCAGGCGTCACGCTCACCGCTACCAAGTTCCGTGCTCGCGGGCTCCCGACCCAAGCTCAGCCGCACATGCGCATGCGGTGGCGGCGGACAGAATGCCACTACAGAAGTGCCACATTAAAAGAACTACACAAGTGCCACATTAGAGACCATAAAATGACGAGTACAGTCCTGCAACAATACATTGCAGGACATTGTACAGGTACTCGTTACTAAAGGTTGTTTCAAACAAAGAAATCTTACAAGAAAAAGCAGTGGAGGCCACCAAGCAAAAAGAATAAAGGTTGTTTCATACGCACGACTTCATCTCAATTGCGCAATTCGTATGATTCGATCTCCAATATGGGCGGGTTTTCAGAATCGGATCTCGTGGTGTTGACTAACACATTGAACCAAAACCTTTCCGATTATGTTGAGCCCGATGTCGAGTTAGTGGTATCTCCGGGCGACAATGCGGTGGCACCTGCCACCCAACTGACTTGCCTACAACTTCCGACTCCCGATGCTCTCACTCGCTTGGGAGATTCTGGGGGCCACATTCAACGGGGAATTTCGCGTATTCTTAGTGCCCGGGCCTACCTTGACCTCGTTTTGCAGACCTTCCCTACCGGACTATATGAGGGTGATTTCATGTACGGATCGCGGGGCTTTGGCTCTCTTTTTCGCTTCACATGAGTCCAATTTCAAGGTGCCATCCGAATGCTATACGATGGCACCCCACCGGGTGCTTGGCTTGAGTGCGGAGCGCGCCTCTCATGTTCGAAAGTGCCCTCGGTGCAATGAGGCTCCTTCAAAGTCTCGCGGGTATGGATCTTCGTCTACGGTATCGGGCATCTCTATGTCGGGTGAGAGCTCAACAGCTGCTATGCTCATGGACAATATCCCCCGGTGCCCGTGCTCTTGGTATATCATTCAACTCCACGACCGTATTGTCCACGTGCTTGAAGAGATCATGCTTGAAGCGGGGGCTACTAAGGGGCGGGACTTGCGGTTGGAGGTCCTCCGTATTCAGTCGGGAGCTTCTCGAGATCGCCTTGCGGGTGTGGTTTGGTTAGACTTCATGGCTCCGCACCGTCATCTTGTTGTTGATTTGACGGTTACAAGTGCTCGCACGAACACCAATGTTCCTCGTATAGGTGCTCGCTCCCACTCCTTGGCAGCCTTGCATTGGGAGCTCAGCATGGCAAACTTGATGCGGACCTCCGCACTTCTGCTTTGCTTGGCACGCCTTCGTTTCAGTCGATCCATGACTACTATCCCTTCGCCATGGAGGATGGGGGCCGGTTGGCGCCGATGGCGGCTGAGTTGGTTGATCGCCTGGCTATTTTGGTGGTTGTTCGTCGCTTCCATGGCATGGGTGCTGTTGACTCTCGCTCCTTGCGCTTTGACAATTATGTCCGTAGGTAACATTTCGTTCGTCGATCTACTTATGTTCTGTTTCGGCGTTTTTTGGGGGATGTGCGACGTGAATTCATGCAACGTCTTTCTGCTGCTCTTCATGGCACTCTGGGTTCCTATCTCCGCGACGCTTTTCAGGAGGGCAGTGCTGACGCTGTGGCATCCCTTCCTGTTCCTCGAACATAGGTTTCTCCTCTTTTCTTCTTTTTGCTTGGTGGCCTCCACTGCTTTTTCTTGTAAGAAACTGTATATTCTTCATCTCATATTTCGCGGATGGTGGCGAAGTTTACCTATCAGGTTGTTTTATATGCACGACCTCATGTGGAGAAAAATTGATGTAGAGATAATCACGCGCGTGCATAGAAGACGCCACGTGGCAGGTATTCGAGTAAAAATTGCAATGAAGAGATATTATTTTATGTACAGAGAGAAAAGGATGCTGAAATGCTACAGGTAAGTGCCGGGTAGTTAGCAGGGTTTCCCTCCCTGCTTGTCTCTTACCTGTACACAGTTTAAGGCCGGTTCTTAGATGAACTTAGCCACCATCCGCGAAAGATGAGACCCTGAGATGCGAGATGTAAATATGCGACATGTACAGGTACAGGTAGCAACCAGCCCGGCGGCGCGCGAACTAGCGATGTGTTGCGGCCGGTGTCTAGTAGGCACTACCGACAAAACATGTAGAGCATATATACATATGTATAGAATAGAAAATATTCGGTATTTTGTCCTCCGATGTAAGTGGGCTGAAGAAGGTCGTTGGCTTCCGGGGTTTTGAGCGATCACGCGACGACATGCCCGCCGCCGGGCTACCAGCGACGCTCCCATGCCTTCGATGATACCGCGCCTCGCGTGGAGAAAAAGGTGGTGAAGAAGCAACACGTTTGGGAGGAGTCGGGGCCTTCGGGCTTTGAGGACTTCCGGAGTCCGCCATCGTTGGCCCGGTCTGTGATCTTGGCGGAGAGTGTGTGTGAAGGGACAAAGCGATGATGTAGGCGGGAGCGCATTATTGTGTAGTCGGGAAAAACAGCGATCATGATCCTATCTCGACATCTGTTATCTCGCATGGCGGCATTTTGGATCCAAAATGCCGCCATGCGAGAGAGCGGCAGTACTGCGCGAACTACTATTCCTTTTCTCGACATCGTTTTCTCGACAAGCGTTGACCGCGAGGGTGACAAAAATGAAATCGCAACGTGGCACTATACACGCGTGGCATGCCAGTACGTTTTGGCACGTGTTACTACATGTGCCGCTGTATCTCCACATCAAGTCGTGCATATGAAACAGCCCTTAGGGTAGAACCGACCTTAAACTTTGTACATGTAAGAGGCAAGCACGGTGGGAAACCCTTACGACTTCATGTGCAGAAGATAATTTGATGTAGAGATAATCACTTGCGTGCATACAGGACGCCACGTGGCAGGTATTCCAGTAAAAATTGTAATGTTGAGGTATAGTTTTATTCAGCGAGACGAAAAGGATGCTGGGCACGCCTTCCTGTTCCTCGGGCTTAGGTTTTTTCCTTCTTTCTTCTTTTTTTGCTTGGTGGCCTCCACTGCTTTTTATTGTAAGAAATTTCTTGTTTTTAAAAGGATGCTTAGTTGGACAGTTTGTCCAAGAGTGGAATAGAACACCATCACCGCCCGCCTA
Source organism: Tetraselmis chui (assembly GCA_026401115.1). Taxonomy (NCBI): domain Eukaryota; kingdom Viridiplantae; phylum Chlorophyta; class Chlorodendrophyceae; order Chlorodendrales; family Chlorodendraceae; genus Tetraselmis; species Tetraselmis chui. Next base: position 116,918 of record JAPMLY010000641.1, read on the forward strand.
GTGTGTGCTAAGGAGATCCGGGCTTGACTTTTGACCATTGAGTTTTTAAGTCGATGCCACTCGCCTCCATACCCACCGCACGTCAGGCGCTTGCATTTATGAACAATTCCATGGTATTCTTAGCTAGCCAACCACGTGGCGATGTCTCAAAGCAAGGAGCGAGTACACCCAAAAGGTGCTTAGATAGGGATCAAGGCACCAGCCGAGCCAAAAGCGGGTGCACAAGGTGGCGGTTGTGAGGAGGGCACCATGCGAGTCTCCCCATTTTTGTTTCGCACCTCGGGAGGCCGTCCACGAGGTTCACAACGATGTTTACGCCCTTAGCCGTTGATAGATGAGCCGGACATGATAAAACACGATAGCTGGTTTCCAACGGCATTAAGGAAGTACCTTGGGACTAAAGGGCAGCGCGTGGCTAGCATAGCCACTCTCCACACTTGTGCTGATGAGTTTCTTCGTAGTTCGCAATAGGTTGCAATACTCCCGCTTCTTGAAATAACCGAGAGGCGATAATCATCGCTCTCACACGCATGGCGTGGAACATAAAGGTAAACATCACAGGTGTGGTTAACGGCAACGCTCTTCGCCCTTGCCATCAAATGCAAACAGCCGTCGTGGCGCCTCCATGATTGTAGCTGCTCGGAACCACAACTCGTTTATCATTCCGAAGTGGAAGCCAGCCACATGGGCATTCTTTAGAACCCATGAATGACACGCCGTATCGGATCGAGCTGCCACAGGTACAATACAAGCTCTAACGGCCATGCCTCCCATGCACCTTGTCATGTAATAGCACGAAGTGGGGATTCATACGCTTCTTGATGATAGTGTGCCAAGTGACCACAACAAAAATGGTGGTAGCTCGCAGGTTGAACCCAATGGTAGGTGGCACTACCCACCATCAGAATCCTTGTCGGGATTATAGTCCAAATCTTTAGTGCCCCTCGGTGCACCTAATTCACGGCATGCACACTCATGCATAAATGGTCTGCGATGTTTTAACGTGCACGCACAAATCCAATAGAAAGCATAAAGTTTCCACAGAAAAGGCGATTGTGTAGCTACCTAAAAGATGAAATAATATAACAGATGCACACACACACACACACACACACACACACACACACACACACACACACACACACACATGTTGACCACCACTAAAACAGGTGCATAAGACACACACGGGTACACACACACATGCTGGCATACACACTGAATTTGATACACATAATTACATGCGCAATAACATACGGACACGCAATACAAAAGATAAATAAAAACACACACGCAAGCACAGACGGACATACCAAAGCAGGTATTAGGTACCGAAACATGAATTACGTACACATAATTACACGCGTATACTCATTCAGACACGTGCTACAGCAAATACACACAATCACACGTACCAAAACAGATAAACAAAAAGAGCTGCACCAACACAACCAAAACACACACAATCAGACAGGCATTCGGACACGTACTAAGACAGCTATACACAATCACAGAAGCAAGGACATGTTGGCACACAAGCACACATACAAACAAACACCTGCATCAATTAACACCTCAACAGATACACAGTGACAGAAGCACACGGACACGTATTGAAATAGATGCACACAATCACACACTAAAACAAGCACACATACTCTCACTCACTCACACACACACACACACACACACACACACACACACACACACACACACACACACACACACACCTGGTAAACGTAAAGACTCTACCTAGAATGGACACGCCAGCAGTAGGAGTGCGGCCAGCTGCAAAATACATTCTGCTGCACACACGAGCACGGTGAAACGCGAACAAACATACTAGCAGACTTAAACACTGCATACACATACCTACGTACATGGTAGCTGAGAGTGACACACACACACACAAGCATGCGGACATATACTTAATCGCACATGCTGACAAACACCAAAACAAATGAACGTACAAACACGCAGACGTGCAAACACACTACAACAGACATGCACAACCACACAGGCTGAGAGCCACTAAGATATACATTAGCATGCACACGCGTGCACACGCACTACAACACACACACACACACACACACACACACACACACACACACACACGCTTGCCGAAAATCACACCAAACCAAATGTAAACCCACTACAACAGGTACACACACGCACACATGCTGGTATACACACTAAATTTGATACATATAATTACACGCGCAATGGCATATGGCCACGTAATACAACAGGTACACAAATCATACGCGCAAACACAGACGGACACACACCTAAACAGATCTACACAAACACCTGCACTAGCACTAAAACAAATACATGCAATCACACTCGCTAAAAAGCACATGTTGACACACTGCAATAGATACGTATAATAATAAACACATGCACCGACACTACAACAGATACATGTAATCACACACGCACACATGCTGACATACACACACTGAACACGAAACTACACACGCATTATAGGGGCACGTACTACAACAAATACATACAATTACACACTCACACGGACACGCATGACATCAGATACATACAATCACACACGCACACACATGCTGACACACTGCAACAGAAATACACGCATACGGACACTTACTACAAAATCGACAAACAATCACCCACGCATTCACATGCTAACATACTGCAACAGATCCACAAACTCACACACGCATACGGACACTACGCAAAACATGTACATACAATCCCACATGAAAGCACATTCTGACACACGGCAACAGATACAGAAAAATACCTGCACTGACACTACAATAGATACACTATCACACGGACGCGTGCTACAACAGATACATGCTGTCATGCTGACATACACACACTGAGTTAGATACACATAATTGCAGACGCATTCACATTCGGACACGTGCTTAGCAAATACACACAACCATACGCACCAAAACAGATGAACACAAACAGCTGCACCAACACTACAACAAATATACGCAATTATACATGCATTCGGACACGTACTAAGACAGGTACATACAATCACACGAGCAAGCACATGTTGGCACACTACAATACATACAAATAATCACATGAACCAACACTACCACACATACACAATCAGGTACTATAACAGCTACAAATAAATACCCTCACCAAGAGTTCAACACATACACAATGACAGAGGTATACGGACAGGTCCTCAAATAGACGCACACAATCAGGAGCTACAACACACACACACACACACACACACACACACACACACACACACACACACCTGGAAAACGAAAAGACTACGTATTGGATGGATATGCCAACGACAGGACTTCGATAAAATGCAAGACACATAACGTTGCACACACCAACACTAGGATAAGGTCCATATGCACACACAAATGAGCTCACAAACTTGCGTTACACAGGATACACATCTCTAAGTACATGGCAGCTGAGGGTGATCATACTTGATATTTTTGTAACCTCCCTCGGTCTCACATCAAGCCGCTCCACGACAGGTTGGTCGAGGGCGGGCTCAGAGCGAGGGAGTCCGTCAGCGGGTGGTTGGGGCGGACCAGATCCGGGTTTCCCTACCGAAAAGAAAGAAATAGTCAATTAATAAACAGTCAAAAGCGTCATAAAATCTACGAAACGCCACATGCTGCGCGCTCCGCACCTGAGGCGTAGTTCGGCTACGTCAGTAACCGCTGGAGATCGAGGAGGTAGCGGGTGCCCCCGAACAACAACGCTGCACCATCGCGGTTTGACCGGTATGACTACCTACAACGAAACAACAAAGTACGTCGCGGTAAAGCTCAGCCGCTATCTGAAGACCTTGTGCGCACCACCAAATTAGACGGAAGCCTGATATAACACAATCTGATTCAGCAAGGAGGGGACGTACCGGCCCGGGGGGGGGGGGGGGGGGGGGGTCGAGGGTAGCAAGAGCAGACGATAGCGAGGACACAAGGGTAGTGGTTGCGCGGCGAGATTTGTGGGCATGCGTAGTCATCGTCCAAAAAAATTCCAGTTTTGAAAACCGGTTCGAGTATCCCGTACAAATACTGACTAAAATGCGTGTCAATATAAGCAGCAGAAACCCTCTCAGCAAATTCACTGTCCAATCCCACCTGGACATGGCGTGTCCATTGTCCAGAGGCAAGGGTTGCCCTCCCACAGCGTACGCGTACGGTGGTTGGCGTACTCGTACGCGTCGGCGGGGGGAACCCGGTTCCCGGGGAACCGATCAGTTTTTTTCTATACAAATGCGAGATATAGCCATCAGCCCGGCGCGGCGCGAATTAGCGATGTGTTGCGACCGGTGTTAAGGCACTACCGACAAAGCATCCAGAGCATCGTCATGAGAGTCAATTTTCATATGTATTTCTAGGTTAGCAGCAAAAATACTCGGCATCTTGTCCTCCGACGTAAGTGGGTTGTCGAACGTCGTTGGCTTCCGGGGTTTTGAGCGATCACGCGACGACATGGCCGCCGCCGGACTACCAATGACGCTCCCATGCCTTCGATGATACCGCGCCTCGCGTGGAGTAGAAGGCGGTGAAGAAGCATACAAAGTTGCGGGGCGCATTGCGTAGGCGGGAGAGCATTGACAAAGCAAGACAAAGGGATGGTGTAGGCGGGAGCGCGTTGTGTAGTCGGGAAAAACAGCGATCATGATCCTACCTCGACATTTCTTATCTCCCATGCGAGATAGCAACAATATTGCGCCAGCTACTATTCGTTTTCTCTTTCCAGTCCGCCAATGTCCTAACCCCACCCCCCACCTCGTCCCCCACATATCTGGACTTATCCTAATCCCACACTCATGCACCCCCACCTCCTCTCGGCGCCTACATGCCCCAGCTCCACAACCCCCAACTGACCCGATTATACGCTGAGGTTGCAGCTTGGGGCCTCCGCCTAGCGGATGACCACCCGACTCACCGAGTCCTCTGGGGCGGGGACTTCCAAACGACCACCACACAAGGTACGGGTAACCCCGCCCTCACCTCCTTACTCGAATCACACCTCCGTCCCCTCCCCCCCCCCCCCCCCCATCTCTACCTTCCTTTGTAGCGGAGGATGCCTCGACCACTGGCTCACCACGCCACCCTCCCCCCTCGCCCTCACACAGCCCGTATGCTCGGTCTTCTCCTCATCCTCACACTTCACTTACCACTCGGCAATCCACCTCGTCCTCTCCCCCCTTCCCCTCTTTCACACACACACACACACACACACACACACACACACACACACACACACACACACACACACACACACACACACACACACACACACACACACACAAAAACATAGAGACACCAACAATCAGACACACACACACACATACACTCACTCACATTCGCACACATACAGACTCACTCACTCACTCAGTCACTCACTCTCACACTCACTCCCACCCGCACTCGGCCTGCCACGTTGACCTGCGATCCTGTCCGTCTTGGCACAGCTAATGGGTTGAATAATCCGCAAAAGAAGATGACTATGCTGGCTCGCGCGGAGATGGAGCGTAAGGCTGCTCTATTGGGGCAGCCGGCAGTGGCTCTTTCCTGAGCCAGCTCGTTTCTAGCGCGGTGCGGACGTTTAAGCCCACCAACAACCGGGACGCCATGGTTAGTACGTTGGAGGCGGAGGTGCGCAAGCCCCCCCCCCCCACCCCATCCTCTCTCATCGCTCACCCCCCCTCGGCCCGGACCCATCCTCACACACACCACACCACCCGCAAACTCAGCTTCAAACTTCCACTCCATCCTGACCACATAAAAGCATATCAAAACAGCACACCCTCCCTCATCAACCAAACGGCCTCCCTCCACGCAGCCATGCTCGATACACCACTATCTACGGCCTCCCCCGACACCCTCGACACCCTCGCATCGCAATTCACCACACTACTCTCCCACTAAATGAACCACGCCGCCACCGTTTGGCCCCTCCTTCCTCCGAAAAAATTCTGTCCGCCTCACGCGTCCCTCGACCCCACCTGACTCACAAAAAAAACGCAAACACATTCAAAAACTTCGCCGATGTAGTACCAACAGCGGCCCCCTCCCCCTCGCCCAAGCTCTATTAAATACGACCGACTATCTACCACTTGCCGCCATCAGACAAAAGTACTAGGCGCGCATACGCCACCTCTTACGAACCACCACCACAGATGAACTGAGAAAAATAAAAACACGCGCCAATACAACCTACGACGCTTGCCCGAAATCCTCCCGCCGCCTCTTGAAAATTAACGCGGTATCCTCCCCCCAAGCAGCGCAACCTCGACCCTCCATCGCATCACCAAACCCGATAAAACTACCACAACCTCTCCCTCCGCCGTCCTAGAGGCGGGACACTCTCACTTCGCAACCGAACTCAGCCGCGCCACCCCACCCGAACTGCATGTCCCCCCATGGGAACTCCCGGACAACCCCGACAACTTTACCATCGAAGCCCATGGAAACCCCTCTCTCACCCTCGCCGACATGATAACCCGCGACACCTTCGATAAAACGATTAACTCGCTCGGCACGGGCAAAGCCCCAGGCCCCGATGGTATCCCCAACGAAATCATCAAATTCCTACCCCCAGCGACCTGCTCCGCCCTCTTCTCTCTCCTCTCCCTTCTTGCCCACACGTCCTACACCACTCCTGAATGGTGCCATAGCACCACTTGTCTCCTTCATAAGAAAGGTGACCCAACCCTCCTCGACAATTATCGCCCCATAGCCCTCATGAACCACCTCCTTAAACTATGGACCGCACAAATCAAAGATGCAGGCTCACAATACGCATAAACCCACGGCATCCTTAGCGACCAGCCGGATGGCTTGCGGAAACACCCCAGCATCCACGACGCTCTCTCCTCCATCATCATGATGATGAAGGACGCCAAGCTCCACCACAAGGACGGCTACGTCATGTATGCCGACTTGAAAGGCGCCTTCAATGCAGCCGACCACCGCATCATGTTCAAACACATGCGCTAACTCGGAATTCCCCCCACCTTTATCGACACCTGCGAGCACCTCTACGGCGTCTCCTCCACCGCATACAATACTCCGTACGGCCCCACCCCATCCATAGACATTAATCGTGGCACCCTGCAGGGGGACACCCTCTCTCCCTTCCTATTTACCCTCTTCCTTGAACCCTTCCTCCGCTGGCTCACGGTGGGCAGCCGAGGATACCGCCCGGGCCCCCTTGCCACTAACGTTGACCCCACAAAACCCACAGCTACCTACCCCGGTCACGGATTCGCCGACGACCTCAGCCTCGCCACTCGCTCAAGCACCAACATGTCCATCCAGCTCCGGAAACTCTCCCTCTTCAGCGCCTACACATGTATGACTGTCAACATCCGAAAATGCTATATCACCGGCGCCCCCTGGCGCTCACCCAACGCTCTCTTCCTAGCCAACATCACCCTACTTGCATCTCGACTCCAATATCAGTTCATAACCATCAACTCAAATCGTGCCCCCATCCCTTCCATCGGCCCCTCGGACACATATCGCGTCCTAGGGGTAGAGCTCAACACCTCCCTCACCTTCACTAAGCACTGGCACGAACTAAAGCGCACCACCGTATCCCTCATCACCGCTCTCTCCGCCTCCCCACTAACACAATCCCACAGACTTCGCGTCATCCGAGGCCTCCTAATCGGCAAGCACTTCACCCTCCACCTCGGTCTTTTCAGCGACTCCCAAATAAACATCCTCGAAGGACAAATCTGCAGGGCACTCCGCTCCGCCGTCTCCTCGGCTCGTAACCTCCCTCGCACCGCCCTCCACCGCCCTACCTCAGACCTCGGCTATGGCCTCCCCTCCCTTAAAGCCCACGCCGCACAACTCACAGTCTAACACCTTCACAAAACCATGAACACCCCTGACAATAGAGGCCACATGGCTCGAGCGCACATACACACCATATCCACCACCTACACCCACGAGCCCACTGAATCCGTAATAACCGGCAGCTCCTCCCCACCCACACTCCGATGCATGGTACGGGCCCAACGCGACGCAGGCACCATGTTCCACAACATCCCTCCACTCTCCCTCACCAACCCCATTGCCTCCACACTCCTCGCACACTTCACCCGCCAAGACAACACCCTCCTCGCTTCACTGAGAGACAGAGCCACCCACATCACCGACCCTCACACCTACAGACAAGCATACTGTGAATTCACACCCCGCCAAACACACGCATCCCTCCTCCCCCGCCTCACCCCCTTTGGAAAGACCGCATCACCACATGGCCACAAGTCCTCCTTCGCGCTTCATCAACCTCCATCCTCCTCAAATCCTGCAAGTCCATCTCCACACACACGGGGCCCACCACCTCCCTCTCAGTCCCCATCCGCTTTCTCGCCGCAGTCCTAACCGAACCCCTAGATACCATCCACAACCGCCTCCCCATCGCACACCTCACCCCCAAACAAGCATCCCCCCCCACCATCATCCACCCCTCATGGCTTTCCCTCCTTTCCCCCCACCTTCCCCGCTCCCCCACCACCATGGCATCGGGCATCCACAACACCCACACCAACCCCCCCCCCTCCCATGGCACCCACCACACACATCGAGACAGAATATCTTTCTCCCTCAGACCACAACTACCCTCCATGTGACGTCACACGCATCATTTCCAAACATAAGGACACAGAATACGGCCAAGCACAATACATGGTAGAATGGGCTCCGGCTCACGGAGTGGGACATCCAACTCCAACTCGACGACGGCTCCCGCCTCATCTCCTCCACCCCCACACCGGTAAGCCTCCCCACCCCCACCCCCACCGCCTGCTCTATGTGCCATGAACACCTACACACAGACCCCACCTCCACATGTAGCACGTGCCCGCACTTTGCCGTCCATTCGTAATCCCGCCCCCGCTCAGGGACCCGCCACCTGGGAATGCGAATGGTGCGCCCGCGGCCAACACCACGACCTCACCCGACTCCACGAGGTCCAATGGGACCCTTGCCTACAGCTCCACGACACCATCAGTGAGACCCCCTCCGGCTCCACCGCCCTCACCGCATTCAACTCAGGCTTTGTCCCCTCCATAACCCCCATTTTACCCGAACTTGGACCCCCCCCCCATGGACGCACCCCCTCATCACATTCAACCACGACCCCATACACCCCGACCTCGACATGCTCCCCACCGGCAAATTCACCATACACGCCCACCCAACAAAACATGACACCACCATCTGTTAAACACGGTGCATGGCTCGAGAGGAGGAAGCTAGATAGCTACACGGGATAGACTAGCCGGCCCCGCAAGGGGGCCATATGTGGGGACAAAGGAAGTGAAAGGAGGAGAGTGGCGGCCGGCAAAGCCAACAGATGGGCCCGTCGGCCGCCACAGGTAGGCACGCATACAACCGCAGGTAGTGCAACACTAAGTACTAAGGGACATTGGGCTATAGTGTACATAAGGACTCTGCATAGGAATGCAACTATCAACACCCCTCCTCAATGTAGCCAAGGTTAAGTCGCACGACCTCGAGCTTGTCATCGGATGTCCTCGCGTAGAGATTGTCACGGTGACATAAGTGTTGCGTTGGGAGCAGTTCGCATTCCAAGTAGATGCTGCGACATGCGTTGATATAGACGGGCTGCTATCGGTGACATACCGAAGTAACCGGTGTCTAATACACTGCTTTAAGTACTAAACTCTGTCGAACGGCGAAATGGTCGGCGCATCACAGTGGCGACCGGCGTGGGAGAAGTATGAGGCAGGTATTGTAGCCACCTCCTTGCTTGAAATATAGGTGGGCGCCATAAGTGCCACTTCCCCACCTTCGCCGTGGGCATGGTCGAGTAGGTGCAACTGTGTCAACGTTGTGCGTTGCCTCGCGAATACAAAAAACAAAGTACTAGTTAAAATACTACAAAGGCCAGAAGGCCGCGGGGTTGGTTGTGTGACCGGATCTTGTGTAGGCTCCCGCTGTTGGTGTTGAGCGGGGTCTCTGATGAGGTCGTGGGCCGCGGTGGGGCAGGTCTAGGTTGTAATTCAGATAGTTGGTCGCACGCACGCTTGTCGGACGTAGAAGTGAGCAAAATACGACCGCGAATACATGCGCCGGGCCATAGAACACGCAATCACTAGCGCCCACCTCACAGCCTCACACACACCTAGCGCCACCATCCTCGATATTCCCTCGATGGGAACACACACACCATACAGACATTCCAAATATATCGACTCCCCATACACCCACCACCTCTACACCCTCCCCAACGACGCAACCACCTTCCTACCCCCCGACCAACACACAGGCACCCCCACCCCCACTCCGTTCGGCACACGCTGGATGGTCGACATCTACCTCGTCGCCAACCCCTTCGCACTCTCCGCCTTACCCTCACACACAGTCATGACCGACCTCCACAACACTCTCGAGTCAATCTACAACACTCACCTCCCCAACCCCACCATCTCCATCCCACCTCTACACCTCCTCGACACCTACTCACCCCACTCGGCCTCGGCAGGCATCTGCCATCTCCCCCCCAACCCCTCCCACCCGCTTACTTATCCCCTCCCGGAACGCACGAAACTAACATACTCCCCCACCAGAGGAAATCTTGCATGGAACTCGCAGGACTTCGTGTACACAGGCGGCTACAAGAAGGGAGGCTCCTCCCTTCTCGGAGCAGCAGCCACCCACCCCGCCTCGGACAACCGCATCAAAATTCTGGTGACCTCTACCCCTCCTTCACACACCATCAACCGCGCCGAATTGGCAGGCATAGACATAGGCCTCCAACTAGGCCACACCCACCTCCTTACTGAAAGTGTGTGCTCCCTCCGCCTCATGCAAGGCTACTTGAACTGCCCATCCGCTTACAGACACAACATCCACCGCGGCACGCTCCTCTCCCTCAAAACCCTCAAAACCCGCTGCAACGCAGGCATCCGCACAGGCGCACACGCCTCGGCAAAATTAAAGCACACAACCACTCATTAGGGAACGACCTCGCTGACACACTAGCTAACCAAGTTGCAGACGGACACCCACCAGACACGACATACATCACGGATTTAGACGCGTCGATAGGCCACTAGACCTGGCCATACACCCTCATTCCACAAACCCTAGGGGAACCCATACCTTACATATACACAAACCTCAAAACTGACGCTCACACTCACAGCACCAAACACACTCACACACCCCTCTCACAAACATCCAAACACGGTGCCCTCCTCGCCCGCGCCGCGGAGAACGGCGCCGACTTCACTTTCCACAAAAAACACACAACAGTCACCAACATCCAATTCACCCACAAGCGAGAATTCATGTGGGGAGTCCACAACACCCGCCTCCTCACACACAACCCCACCCTGCGCTGCCCCATGTGTGGCCAATTCACTAGCAACGGCCACATGGCCGGTAATTGCCCCACCATGTCTGGACTAAGATAGGACCGCCACAACAGCGCGCTACAACTCCTACTCTCCCTCTTGGATTGCCATAACGGGGGATGATGGGAGACCATCACTGCAGACTTCGGTAACAAACCCATCAAATAATTCACATCCCCCACACCCACCATCACCCCTCTTGACTGTCACCCCCCTCACCCCACCCACATGCCAACCCGCCTTGTTGTTGTTGACGAAGGTCTCTCGCCCGACTCCCTAACATGGTGCCCGCCATCCTCCCTTCCGAGATTCTCCCCCCCGCGCTTCGACCCTCGGCGCACAAACCCGACTTTATCCGCCTCCTCGAACCTCGTTACGTCGGACACACAAACGGTCGCCGCCGATACTCATCAATTAAAAAGATTCAGATATGGGAGTGGAAGTACTGCACGGACCACAACCTCTCCCAAACAGCCCAATTGATCCGTGCCAAATACACACCCCTCGCAAATGCCATCCGCACCCACTGGCCAGGTACCGAAGTCGACGTCCTCCCCATCGTTATGAGCCGCACGGGTACACCGCAGTCATCCACCATCGCAAGTCTCACCTCTCTACTCACCCTCCGCACTGACCCTCATGACAAACTCATCTCCAAAGCACGACTCGACACGTCTCGCATCCTTGCACAACTCCACACGCACACTGTCCAATGGCTGCATCATCTCCTACTTGTATACCGCATCAGATCCCGCACGACCTCTCGCCGCGCCTCAACACACTGCACCTTCGCACGCCCCTAATTGCACGCCGCCATCACCTCGCATTGCACACTCCCCTGGGGGGAGTAAAACCCCCGACGACCCTTGGAGAGGTTGGATTTATGTGGTTAACGGTCTAGCCATGACTTGTAAGCTTCTTGTATGGCATAGTTGGGAGGGCCCAGAGACAGCAACCGGCGCATACGGTAATTGTTGTAAACCGGCGCATACGGTACATGTTGTAAACAATTTCAATTTCAATTTCAATTTCAATACGACGGAAGTCCCATCAACCGTTTGAAGACGCATAGTTAAACTTAATGACGGTTAAGGCGTTGCAGCTGAGCCTTGAGTTCGTTGATCTCATTCGCGAGGGGTACTCCCAAGACTCGTTTTATGGGGACGAGGGTGAGTGGACAAAAGACAGCCGGGTAGAAACTAGAGCTTGATATTTTTGGCGCCTCGATCGCTTTTGTATTCCGCGGAACTCTGAGCTCCGACTGAGAGTGATCACATAGCTGCAGGAAAGTTCGCTGATGGTCAGAGAGTAGTTGCTAGCACTCTTGCTAAAGCGCTCGACAGATTTTGGTGGAAGCGAATTCGACAAGGTGTGAAAGGTTTTTGTGAGCGCTGCGTCGTGTGTCGACGAGCAAAGATTCAACTACAGACGGGTGCGAGTCTTTACCCATTACATGTTCTACCCAGACCGTGGCACACACTAGGTCTTGACTACTTGACACACTTGCTTGGGAACAATGGCTTTAAAAGTGTCATGATTGTAGTCGATCATCTGACTAATATGGCCCATTTTCTGCCGTGTACACAGACCGTTACTACCGAAGAGACTGCTACTTTGTTTTTACAGGGAGTCTACCAATTACATGGACTGCCCCGTGTGCTGATTAGTGACCGCGACCCGAAACTCGTTAGTGGCTTTTGATAGACACTTTGGCGACGCCTAGGCACGCGTCTCAATATGTCTTTCAGTCGACACCCGGAGACATACCGACTAACAGAGCGCGTGAACAACACATTCCACCAGCTTCTTCGTTGCTTCTATTGTTACGACGGTTCTGATTGGACAACCCTACTACCTCAAGTGGAATTTGCGTACAACGCTTTTCATGCACTCGGAACTGAGCACACTCCTTTTGAGGCTAATTTCGGGTTTTCTCCTGAGGAGCCTCCAGACCTGTTGTTTAGCATGCGACCATCAATTATAGTTTCGCACGACGCATCGGAGCGCTTACAATTATTACACGAAATACATACTATGGTACGTTGTGTGTTGCAGCTACATAAGGACGAGATGCATGCACGCACGGAACCGTCTACAACACCACACTTCGCCAGAGGAGGCAAGGTGTTAGTTGTTACAGCAAACCTCTTCTTACGAGGACAGCCCAACATGAAACTAAGGGACCGACAGCTTGGACCTTTTACAGTGAAGGAACAGAATGAGAAACACAGTTACCGATTGAAACTTCCAAAGACAATACGATTACATCATGTGTTCCATGTGAACAACTTACGGCCATGCTCTACCGCTCCACTACGACAAGCTGTCCCGGTGACTGTTCCAAAAGGAGACGACGAGGAGTTTGACGTCTCTCACATCTTTGCTATGTGCGTCAAGTCATTACCTAGACGACGAGGCAAATATTTGCTCTTCATGACGCACTTCCGTGATGACGATATTCCACATGTCTAGCACCGGCTAAACGAAGTTCATCGAACTACGGCGTTACAAGACTTCCTGGAGACGCCCTAATGGCACCAGTTTGCCAAGACTCGGGCGTACATCGACTTCATGCACGCTCACCCAGCGCGCATTCTTGAGTCCTAGTAACTGATTCAGTAAAGGAGCTTAGACCACGGAGGTCCGCATCGCGGCGGCCTAAGAGATTTGTCAATAGGGGGAGGGTGCGAGTGTGACGAATACATTCCAGCAACAATACATTACATGATATTTTACATGTGCTCGTTACTAATTCTAACTCGTGCTTTTTCATCGTACGAGTGTGACGAGTACCATCATGCAACAGTACAATACAAGACATTGTACAGATACTCCATACTAATTCTAATTCGTGCTTTTCCATCGGAAGGACGTACAACGTGGGTACGTCGCTACTGCAATATTAGCAAGGGTTTTGATGCGTACTGTACTACCACTACCTCCTAGTACGTACAGGTACGCACAAATTTGAAATTTGAAATTGTTTACAACAATACCAGTAAAAACCGGCTGCTGAAATTGAAATTGTTTACAACATGTACCGTATGCGCCGGTTTTTCACCAAAAGCCGGATGCGTCGGCTGCTGTCTCTGGGCCCTCCCAACTATGCCATACAGGGAACTTACAAGTCAGGGCTAGACCGTTAACCACCTAATCCAACCAGGGTCGTGCGTGGGGGCAATGTGCGGATGCGCGGCGGGAGGTCGTGCGGGACTTGATGCGGTATATGCGTAGGAGGTGGTGCAGCCATTGGACAGTATGCGTATGGAGGTGTGCAAGAATGCGAGATGTGTCGAGTCGTGCTTTGGAGACGAGTTTATCCGGAGGGTCGGTGCGGGTGGTGAGAAGGGAGGTGAGACTCGTGATGGTGGAGGAGTGCGGTGTACCTGTGCGGCTCATGACGATGGGGAGGATGTCGACCACTGTGCCTGGCCAGTGGTTTCTGATGGCGTTCGCAAGGGGTGTGTACTTGGCACGTATGAGGTCGGCTGTGTGAGAGAGGTTGTTGTCTGTGCAGTATTTCCATTCTCCTATCTGAATCTTTTTTATGGATGCGTAACGTCGGCGACCGTTGGAGTGACCAACGAATCTGGGTTCGAGGATGCGGATGAAGTCAGGTTTGTGTGCAGGGGGACGAAGTAGGGGGGGGAGAATCTCAGGGGGGAGGACGGCGGGGCATGAGGTTAGGGAGTCATGCGAGAGACCTTCGTCAGCAGCAACAAGGCGGGTGGGCATGTGGGTGGGGTGAGGTGGGTGGCAGTCAAGTGGGGTGTGGGCAGGGGTGGGGGAATCAAACGATTTTATGGGTTTGTTACCGAAGTCTGCGGTGATGGTTTCCCAGCGTCCTCCGTTGTGGCGTTCCAGTAGGGAGAGTAGGAGTTGCAACGCGCTGTTGTGTCGGTCCTGTCTTAGACCAGACATAGAGGGGCAGTTACCGGCCATATGGCCGTTGCTAGTGAATTGGCCACAGAGGGGGCAGCGCAGGGTGGGGTTGTAAGTAAGTAGGCGGGTGTTATGGACGCCCCACATGAATTCTTGTTTGTGTGTGAACTGGATATTTGTGAGGGTTGAGTGTTTTTTGTGGTAAGAGAAGTCGGCGCCGTCCTTCGCGGCGCGGGCGAGGAGGGCTCCGTGTTTGGTTGTTTGCGAGAGAGGAGTGTGTGTGTGTTTTGTGCTGAAGTTGTGTGCGTCGGACTTGAGGTTGGTGTATCGGTAGGGTCTGGGTTCCCCTAGGGTTTGTGGGATGAGGGTGTATGGCCATGTCCAGTGGCCTATCGTGACCTCTGAACCTATGGTGTATGTAGTATCGGGTGGGTGACCATCTGCGACTAGGTTGGCGAGGGTGTCTGCGAGGTCGTTGCCGATGGAATGGTTGTGGGCTTTGATTTTGCCGAGGTGTGTACGGATGCCTGCTTCGCATCGGGTTTTGAGGGTGTGTGTGATAGAGAATAGGGTGTCGCGGTGGATGTTGTGTCGGTAGGCGGAAGGGCAGTTTAAGTAACCTTGTATGAGGCGGAGGGAGCACGCACTGTCTGTGAGGAGGTGGGTGTAGCCAAGTTGGAGGCCTATATCTATGCCAGCTAATTCAGCACGATTTATTGTATGTGAGGGAGGGGTAGAGGTCACCATGATTTTGATTTTGGTGTCCGAGGCGGGGTGGGTAGCTGCTGCTCCGAGGGGGGTCGAGCTGCCTTTTTTCGAGCCGTCTGTGTATACAAAGTCCTGCCAGTTCCAAGCAGGGGTGCCTCTGGTGGGGGGGTACGTTAGATGCACGCGGTCCGGGAGGGGGTATGTGAGGGGGTGAGTTGGGTTTGGGGGGCGGTGGTATATACCTGCTGAATGGGGTGAGTAGGTGTCAAAGAGGTGTGGGGGAGGGGGGGTGATGATGGGGTTGGGGAGGTGAGTGTCGTAGATAGATTCGAGAGTGTTGTGAAGTGCGGTCATAGCTGTGGGTGAGGGGAGGGTGGAGAGTGCGAGGGGGTTAGCGACGAGGTATATGTCGACCATCCATCGTGTGCCGAACGGGGTGGGGGTGGGGTTGCCGGTGTGTTGGTCGGGGGGTAGGAATGTGTTTGCGTCATTGGGGAGGGTGTAGAGGTGGTGGGTGTATGGGGAGTTGATGTATTTGGAGTGGCGGTAGGGTGTGTGTTCCCATCGGGGGAGAATGAGTATGGTTGCGCTGGGTGTGTGAGGGGCTGTGAGGTGTGCGCTGGTGATAGCGTGTTCCATGGCTCGTCTCATGCATTCGTGGTCGTATTCGGGGTTGGCTATGTTGGTGCCTTGCCAGGTGTGCGGGGCATTGCTGCCACTGGATGAGAAGACTATATCTTCGGGATATAGGGAGTGGTATGTGTGGGAGTGAAGGGATTTATTGAGGGGGTCGGAGTAGAGTTCTGTCTGGATGCGGAATGTGTGACGGAGTGCTGTGAGGAGGTCTTCTCTGGTGGCCCATCTATTACGGGTGGTGGTGGCGGGTGTGGGTGAGTGGATTTCTGAGCGGGAACCTAGGCGGGTGAGGAGGTGGTAGACCTCCTCTTCAAACGTATGCTGTGAGAGGTCGGGGCGGAAGAGTTGGTAGAGGTGGCGGACGCGGGGGCCGTTAAGGGTGGTGACCGCGCGGCCGTCGGGAGTGCAGATTATGGTGGTGTCGTGGAGTGTAGGGTGTGCGTGGATAGCGAATTTACCGGTAGGGAGCATGTCGAGGTCGGGGTTGATGGGGTCATGGTTGAATGTGATAAGGGGATGTGACCACGGAGGGGGTCCGGGGTCCGGCAAAATGGGTGCGGTGGAGGGGACATAGCCGGAGTTAAATGCGGTGAGGGCGGTGGGGCCGGAGGGGGTCTCACTGATGGTGTCGTGGAGTTGTAGGCATGGGGCCCACTGCACTTCGTGGAGGTGGGTGAGGTCGTGTTGTTGGCCGCGAGCACACCACTCGCACTGCCATGTGGCGGGTCCCTGAGCTGGGCGGCACTGGGAGTGTATGGCAAAGTGCGGGCATGTGCAGCAGGTGGAGGAGGGTTCTGTGTGCAGGGGATCATGACAAATGGAGCAGGCAGTGGGGGAGGGGGAGGGGAGGCATACCGATGTGGGAGTGGAGGAGATGAGGCGGAAGCCGTCGTCGAGTTGTAGCTGAATGTCCCATTCCGTGAGGTGTTCCGGGGCCCATTCAACCATGTACTGCGTTTGGCCGTATTCCGTGTCTTTGTGTTTGGAAATGATGCGTGTTACGTCGCAGGGGGGGTAGTGGTGGTCTGAGGGGGTGAGGTATTCTGTGTCTAAGTGTGTGATGGGTGCGGTGGGGGTGGGGTGAGTGTTGCGGGAGGTGCAGACGCCGGATTGGAGGGTGGGGGGTGAGCGGGGGAGGTGAGGGGAGAGGAGGGGAATCCACGAGGGGTGTATAGTGGTGGGGGGGGATGCTTGGTTGGTATTGAGGCTTGTGATGGGGAGGCGGTTGTGGATAGTATCGAGGGGTTCGGTGAGGATTGCGGCTAGGAGGCGGATAGGAACAGAGAGGGGGGTGGTGGACCCCGTGAGTGTGGTGATGGATTTGCATGATTTGAGGATGAAGGAGGATGAGGTGGCTCTGAGGAGGATTTGTGGCCACGTGGTGATGTTACTTTTCCATAGGGGGGTGAGGCGGGGTAGGAGGGAGGTGTGTGTTTTGCGTGGGGAGAAATCGCAGTAGGCTTGTTTGTATGTGTGAGGGTCGGTGATGTGTGTGGCTTTGTCTCTGAGGGAGGTGAGGAGGGCGTTGTCTTGGGTGGTGAAGTGGGTGCGGAGAGTGGAGGCGATAGGGTTGGTGAGGGAGAGTGGGGGGATGTTGTGGAATAGGGTGCCCGCGTCCCGTTGGGCGCGGACTAAGCACTTTAGTGTGGGTGGGGTGGTGCAGGTTGACATGATGGATTCCGAGGGCCAGTGGGAGTACATTGTGGATAGGGTGCGTATGTGTGCGCGTGTCATGTGGCCTCTGTAGCCTGAGGTGTTCATGGTTTTATGTAAGTGACAGACTGTGAGTTGTGCGGCGTGTGCTTTTAGGGAGGGGAGTCCGTATCCTAGGTCTGTAGTAGGGCGGTGGAGGGCGGTGCGGGGAAGGTTACGTACCGAGGAAACGGCGGAGCGGAGTGCTCGGCATATTTGGCCCTCGAGAGTGTCGAGTTGGGAGTCGGTGAAGAGGCCGAGCTGGAGAGTGAAGTGCTTTCCGATGAGGAGACCACGGATGACCCTGATTCTGCGGGATTGTGTTAGTGGGGAGGTGGAAAGGGCGGTGATGAGGGATGCAGTGGTACGTTTGAGTTCTTGCCAATGTTTGGTGAAGTTGAGGGAGGTGTTCAGTTCCACCCCTAGGACGCGGTACGTGTCCTTGGGGCCAATGGAGGGGATGGGGGCCGGTGTGGAGTTTAGGGAGATGAACTGAGTCTGCAGGCGGGATGCGAGAAGGGTAGTGTTGGCGAGGGTGAGGGCGTTGCCTGTCCGCCAGAGGGCGCCGGTGATGCAGCATTTGCGGATGTTGACGGTCATGCCGGTGTAGGCGCTGAAGAGGGAGAGTTTCCTGAGCTGGATGGTCATGTTGGGGGTCGAGCCCGTGACGAGGCTGAGGTCGTCAGCAAAGCCGTGTCCTGGGTATGTGGCTGTGGGTACTGTGGGGTCGACGTTAGTGGCGGGGGGGCCTGGGCGGTAGCCCCGGCTTCCCACCGTGAGCCAGCGAAGGAAGGGTTCAAGGAAGAGGGTGAATAGAAAGGGGGAGAGGGTGTCGCCCTGGAGGGTTCCGCGATTAATGTCGATGGAAGGGGTGGGGCCATGTGGAGTAATATATTCTGTGGTAGAGACCCCGTAGAGGTGTTCGCATGTGTCGACAAAGGTGGGGGGCATACCGAGTTGGCGCATGTGTTTGAACATGATGCGGTGGTCCGCGGCGTTGAAGGCGCCTTTGAAATCCGCGTACATGACGTAGATGTCTTTGCTGTGGAGTTTCGCGTCCTCCATCGTCATAATGAGGGAGGAGAGGGCGTCGTGGATACTGCGGTGTTGTCGGAATCCGTCTTGTTGGTCGCTGAGAATGCCATGGGTTTCGGCGTACTTCGAGCCTGCATCTTTGATTAGTGCTGTCCATAGTTTGAGGAGGTTATTCATGAGGGCGATAGGGCGGTAGTTATCGAGGAGGGAGGGGTCTCCTTTTTTATGTAGGAGGCATGTTGTGCTGTGGCACCAATCAGGAGGGGTGTAGGATTTGTGTGCTAGGAGGGAGAGGAGAGAGAAGAGGGCTGAGCGGGTCGCCGGGGGTAGGAATTTGATTATTTCATTGGGGATACCGTCGGGGCCGGGGGCTTTGCCGGTGCCTAGGGAGTTGAGGGTTTTATCGAAAGTGTCGCGGGTAATCATGTCGGCAAGGGTGAGAGAGGGGTCTCCGCGGGGTTCGATGGTAAAGTTGTCGGGGTTGTTAGGGAGTTCCCATGGGGGGGTGGGTAGTTCGGGTGGGGTGGCGCAGCTGAGTTCGCTAGCGAAGTGAGAGTGTACCGCGTCAATGACGGCGGAGGGAGAGGACGCGGTGGTTTTATCGGGTTTGGAAATGCGGTGGAGGGTGGAGGTGGTGCCGGCGGGGGGTAGGAGGCCGCTTTTAATTTTCAATCGGCGGTGGGAGAGTTTGGGGCAGGTGTCGTAGGCCGCATTGGCTCGAGTTTTTATTTTTTTTATCTTATCCGTGGTGGTGTCGTGAAGGAGCTGGCGGATGCGTGCTTGGCACTGTTGTTTGATGGCGTCAGGGGAGAGATATTCGGTTGTGTTTAATAGGGCTTGGGCGATGGGGAGGGGGCCGTTATTTTTGCTGCATTTACGGAGTTTGAGTATTTGAGTGCGTGTTTTATTTGTGAGCCAAGTGGGGTCAAGGGACGCTTGGGGTGGGCGGGGTTTTTTGTCGGGGAGGAGGGGCCAAACTGTGGCTGCGTGGTCCATGTGTTGGGAGAGGAGTGTGGTGAATTGTGAGGCTAGGGTGTCGAGGGTGTCGGGGGTGGCCGAGGTGTATGAGGTGTTGAGGATTTCTGCGTGGAGGGTTGCCGTTTGGTTGATGAGGTCGGGGGTGCTGGATTGGTACGCTTGTATGTGGTCGGGTGTGAGGGGAAGGCGAAAGGTGAGTTTGCGTGTCGTGTGTTGTGTGTGGGGGTGGGTATGGGGAGGGGGGGGGTGTGCCATGAGTGAGAAAGGGGCGGGAATGACGAGGTGGATTGCAGAGTGGTCAGTAAAGTGGGAGGGGGAGGGGAATATCGAGCAAGAGGATGGTGGGAGGGTGATAGGTGAGGGAGGCGTGGTGAGCCAGTGGTCAAGGCAGCCCCCGCTGCGGGGGAAGGTAGGGATGGGGTCGTGGAGGGGGTGGAGGTGGGATTTGAGTAAGGAGGTGAGGGCAGGGTGTCCTGTACCTGTGTGGGTGGTCGATTGGAAGTCCCCTCCCCAGAGGGTGCGGTGTTGCGGGTGGTCGTCCGCTAGTCGGAGGCCCCAAGCTGCAACTTCTGCGTAGAGGCGGGTCAGTTGGGGGTTGTAGAGCTGGGGCATATAAGTACCTATAAGGAGGTAAGGGGTGCCTGAGTGGGGGACGATTTTTAGTCCGGCGATATGGGGGATGAGGTGGGGGGGCGGGGTTAGGACAGTGGCAGACTGGAATGAGGCTCGGCGGACCGCGAAGAGAACGCCTGCGTTGGGTAGGGGCACAGTTGAGTAGCAGGGTCGGGAGCTTTTGAGGTGGTATTGGGGGAGGGCTATGCGCCAGCGGGACTTGTGGGTGTCGTGGTTGGTTTCGGTGAGGATTAAGACGTCCGGTTGGTGGGAGGTGGAGAGGTGTTCAACATCCATAATGGAGGTGTGTAGGCCGCGGGTGTTGAGGGTGATGAAGTGTAGTGGTTGGGATGTGTGGTGTGGGAGGATGGGGGAGGGGAGGGAGGGGGTGGTGCGGGGGGGATCATCGGGGGGGCGTTCTGCGGGTGGAGGTTGGAATGGAGGGGGGAGGAGAGGAGGGGAGGGGGGGATGAGGGGAGTGGGTGGGGGCTTAGGGGGGGGGGGGGTAGTGTGGGGTGGTGGAGGGCGTCGAGAAGGTGGTGGCGGCCCTGTGGGAGGGGGGCGGAGCGGAAGGTGTGGTTCCATAGGAGAGTGTGTAGGGAGTAAACCGAGGAACGGGGGTCGAAGGGGGGGGGGTTGTATGGTTGGTCCGGGGGGGCTGTGGTGATGAAGTAGGTGTGCAAGAGGGCGTGGGTACCGCACGACCATGCTCCGTCGGAATCGTTTTGGCGAGGTGGGTTGAGGGAGCGTAGGGTACCGACGGGAGGGGGGGGGGAGGAGTTCCAGTCAGAGAGGAGATTGAGAGAGCGGGCGAGGAGGTCGGGCGGAGGAGGGTGATGAAGAGAGTCGATCCATGTGGCTGAGGTGTGAGTTAGGTGTAGGAGGCCGAAGTGTGAGTGTTGCCAAGTGAGGATCACGAGAGAGTGGTTAGGCGTCCCCGGACGGGGGGGGACGCTTCGGTTGGCGAGATTAGTCCAGTGGCTGGGGAATTGGGAGTTGTAGTGGTGGTTGTCGACTTCGTTGTTAGTGATAACTGTGTACGAGGCGGTGGGAGTGGAGTGGAGTTTGGATAACGTCGTAGCAAGGCAGTAGAGGTTGGAGAGGTCCTGGTAACGACCCCATTGGAAGGAGAGCACCGCAGAGGAATCGAGGCAGCCGATGGGTGTAGGGAGGCCGTATTCAAGGTTTAGGTCGAAGAGGTAGTTGTGTAAGACGGTGCAACAGGTGCGTGGAGTAAAGTGGGCCGGGAGAGTTGGCGGAAGAATGGAGGTAGTGGTGTGTCGTCGGATATCTAGCTGGGGGGTGGGGGGTTGGTTGTGGGGTCTAACCTCTGGGCCTTGAGGCCCGGCATGTGGGGGACTAATGATGATAAGCGGCCTTGCCGGCCGAGGCTTGTGGAGGGCGAGGGTGTGAGGCTCCGGAGGGTCCGTTCGTCGACGTCTTGCGCATTTCGGCGAGTAGGAGCTCCTTGGAACGGGTGGTCTTCTGGAGCTTAAGAGAGGGTGGTAAGTGTAGGGATGGCGGGGAGAGGATGAGAGGGTAGGGGAGGGGGGATTGAAAAACTGTAATCAAGGTGTGGTAGGTATTAGAAGGAGGGCGATAGTGGGGAACTGTGACAGAGGGGGCTGTCGATATCGTATCAAAAGTGCTTCGGGGCTTCCGAGAGAAGCCTCGGAGCAGGCCTAAAGGAAGTGGGGACTGTAGGGGCGAGGGAATACGTGTATCGCAGGGACTGTTACGGGTTCGGGACTGCCAGACTGATTCTGTAAGGGAGGGGCGATATTTCCGGGGCAGGGGGGTGCGCGGGGGGGTGGTTGATCGGTTAATTATTCGGGTAGAGCAGGTCGGGTGGGCTAAATTCAGCAGGGGGAGCACTGTCATTATCACAGCGACGGGCGAGTAGGGCAGAGCATGGGGCGTGTAAAAGGGGGTGGGGAGAGCGAGTGCACTAGGTTCTACAGTGTGGTAATCGCAGGTAAGCGCGAGTGTCTGTTGAGTTAGGCGTGTTATCGCGGTAAAAGTAAAAGAGGGAAGAAAGGTAAAAAAGAAAAGGATGAAGCGGAGAGGAGCGACGACTGGAGCGAGTGAGGGATAGAGCGAGGGAGCAGGGGGAGGGCAGCAGGGAGAGGGGTGACGGGGGTGACTCATCAGGGCGGTGGTTAGTGCACTTGTAAGGATCAGGCATGTAAAAAGATTTTCTAAGGAGAACGACTTATTGCGAGTTACAGGTTGATGCATCATAGATCGAACTGTGCAGCTCTTTGGCTGGGAAGCATTAAGGTGGGGAGAGGGTTTCGACTTAAGTGCGCTGATAACCAGTGTATCAGTGCAGGCTAACGGGAGGGGTTGCTGGGTGCCATACAGGGCCGTATTGTGGGACGGGGGGTGGCGGTCGGCGAGCGGCGAGTTCGGGCGAGAGGGAGCGTGTAGGGCAAGGGTCGGCGCGTCAGGCCAGGTAATTTGAGCGGCTGCGAGTGGGCTAGTGTAGGTGCGGGGTAGGTGGGTAGCATGAGAGGGGGGGGGGGCGTCGGTGAGCACAGATCAGGGCAGCGGCTTGTGCAGGGGCAGGGATCAGGCCTGTAAAATAATTTTTTTTTGTTTCTCTGATTAAAGAAGATGATTTACGAGGTGCATGATGTTGCATTATTGGTCGAACTTTACAGCACAGTGGCTGGGACGCACTAAGGTCTGGGAAAGGTATCGGTTTAAGTGCGCGCTTAAAGAGAGTATCAGCATGGGATATTGGGAGGGGATGGGGGGTGTGAGACTGGTCCTTACTGTGGGACAGAGCGGGACTATCGCACCGGTACATGTCGTCTGTGTGGGTTGGTGAGTCAGCGGCCCGTCCCAGGTCAGTGGTTGACCCGGGGGCGGCGAGGACCAGAGGCGTCTGGAGTCCTCTGGCTGGTGAGGGTTCCAATGCCGGGTCCAGGTCTTGGGCGGATGGGGGTGGCTGGGACACCTGGTTGAGTAGAGCGGGCGGATGTCCCGCTGGATAGCTCCGGGGGTTGTAGGGGTCCGCGGCGGGCGCATTCGCGCGCCGATCCCGCAATGGCATGAGCATCCGTCTGTGAGGGGGGGTGGGGGTAGGGGTCGAGGACATGGCGATCGAGCAGGATTTCGAGTGGTGGAGATAAGTAGTGGAGTTGAGTGTGGCTTTTCGAGTAGGAGTTTGAGTTTCGTACGCGTGTTGGCTGCACGCGACCTGGCCCGGTGGGACCTGGGTTTGTTGGATGTTGACGGCGGACGGGAACGTCCGGACGCTCGGAGGGGCGCGGTGTGGCGCGCCGTTCCCCTTGGGGGGATCTTTTTGTAAGCGATGGTTGGTATTGTTCTTTCGTAGTACTTTGACTGGTACATTTGTGGTTTTCGAAGTGGATGGCGCGATAGCTGTCGGGGGGATGAAATTCAAATCCCGGGAAGCTGCGCCTTTGAGTGTGTACCGTCTGGTGTCGCTACGGATCCACTGACCATTGTGAGCTAGGCTCGGGTGGGGAGAGGTGAATGGTGCACGCCGTCCGGCGGCCCTGTCCACCAGTCTTGCGCTCGATGGGAGGCCAGGCCCAGAGCGAAGACGATCGGCGTTGCTCATCCGAGCTACCGATCCATCCCCGGGTTATGTGGTTCAGTAGTACTTTAGTAGTACTTTGGATCTTTTTACTGTCTTTAGTGACGGTAGGATACGTTTCCTCACCGGCTGCTGTCTCTGGGCCCCCCCTTTTGCTATGCTCAACCTGTAGTTGGACTTCTAAGCGTGAGGTAGACCGTGAACCACTAATCCCAACCTCTCCAATGGCAGTAACGATACCGTCTAAAACATACCCGTATCCAGGTATTTATAATTTTTTGATCTATACGTATTTTTTTTTGGATACAGTATGAAAACTAAAATGTCGCTAGTCTCCACGTTACGCGGCCTGCTCCAGCCGCTGCGGGGTCGCTGATCAGCAAGGCTGTCCAGCTGGAGCTGGTCGAGGCGAACCTGCCTGACCTCGGCTCCCGTGCGACTCCGGTCGTGCCGGAGCTTGGGGGGAAAGGCAGGTGAAAAACCCCCCTCGCATAGGTCGTCGTCGGTCCCGCCCCGATCCGTGCTCCACCCCGCCCGAGGTATTAGCCGCTCCTCTCGACGCAGCTCGCCACCTAGCCGAGTCTTCTCTCCTCCTTCGGGGGCTGAGAAGAGAGAATAACTAGGTTGCAAACGGTGTCCGGCTGGCTCTCCTGCCCCCGAGCCAGATTTTCTCTTGTCCCCTGTCCTTTTCCCGTCTGGTTCCAACACCTATCTGATCGCGCTGTGGCCGTCCGTACCCTCCCCCGGTGGTTTACGTTGTTAGGGGGTCGCCTTTACGAGCAGTGTGCCGTTACGATAACCCTAGGCACACTGCCTAAGGCAGCCTATCGATAACCGGGTACCGACTAGGGAAGGGGTTGGAAGAACACAGGGATCGAGTCGCCGGTCCTCAAAAGATGGTGGGTACGGGAATTTTTCCAAAAACCCCCCGTACCGGGCTTTTCCGGCGGCGGGCGATCCTAAGGACCGCCGCCGCCAGACCGTGCCGCTCCTCCGGCTGCGACCAGCCTCCGTCCTGCGTAGCATCAGGCCTCGCCCCCAGGGGAGACTTGAGACTCTCACAGGGCTGGCGACTGCTAGCGAGCGCTGTCCCAAGCGCTGCTTCCCAGCTGTCCGCCGCCAGCTCCAACACCCTCGTCCCTCCGCTGATCCGTCCGTACCCCATTTCGCCAAAAAATATTTCGCAAACGCCGCCCCCGCCCCATCGTCGGGAGAGTATCTGCGAGTATTTAGTCGCGAAAAAGACATATCGGACAGGCCGAGCGGGAGATCCCTGTGCCGGTGTACGGATATTATGTTTTCCAAAACCCTCCGTACAGGGCTTCCCGACAGCTGCTGATCCCGCGGATCGCAGCTGCCGGTACCTCGTTCAGCCCCCTACCGTGCCAGGCATGGCACGGCTATGGGGTTACCAGCGCCCACCGCGTGGAGGTAGAGGTAGGTGCCGACGGGCCTGCGAGCGCACCCCTCTCCGGGGCCGCCGCCGCTGCGCCGCCGGCGGGCGCCCAGGTACGCACAATAAATTTAACTAGCCACGACGGGCCAATCGATGTTTCCAATGTAGAATGCTGAGATTCCTTGGACGAACCGCGTCGCTAGTCTGTTGATGACGGTTGGAAAGCCCTAGCATGTGGCACGAGGACCAAGCGAGAGCAAGTGCAAGCTAGCTAAGCGAAAGCTATTCAAGCCTAGTGCAGTAGAGGGATGTGAAAGAACCTTTTACCAATTCATGTGTTCAATTACACTCTACTCTGAAATAGTAACAATCAAACATCTTCTCATTTCTTCCTCCATATGCACTTCGATCTACAGAGAGAGACAACACCGACGGACAGAAGAGAACACATTTGTGACGACAACAACTAGCATTGAGAAGGCAAATACATTGCCACACCGGTTTTGGAGCTCATAAGTCGATGCACGTTTTCGTTGTCGCTTGATTTGTTCGACGTTGCTTGATTAACTCGAAATGGATCTTGTCGGACGTGGTCATTACGTGGTGGTCGTAATACATATTGGTGGATCTAAATTGAAGCCTCGAACATTAAGCTCGTTTTACATCGTGAGCCTCGTATTGGTAAAACATGGTTTCTTGCCGGTTCGATTTTGCCTAACGAAGAGCCCGTGGATGATGATGTTCTCGAGTTACTCGAGGAATCGGCCTTACTTTGAGTTCTGATGACTTAGCCATGTTGATTAACGCCCCAGTTCGCGTCGCATTACATGAAGGCTAACGTCAGTTTGTTTACGTCTTCTCGGTATCTATTCCGATTTCCTACGTGACAAGTAATTTACGGAATCCTGCTAAGCTCGAGCATGATGTTACTACCCAATCGACTATTAATACGGGTGGTTTTTACGTCGTACCATCAATGATTGACATTGACGGTCTCGCTTACGCCGGTTGAACATGGGTTACTTCCAGCGCTAAAGTAAGTTTAAGTTACTTCACTTTGGTTACGTGACTCAATGGGAGGCTTTTCGTCGAGTAGTTAGTACTCAACAAGTACTATGTTATGAGGGTACGTCGTTACCGAGACAATCTCTTTTCCACCCTCGGTTTAGAGTTGTCGACATTGGCCATGTGTGGATGCTCATCCGAGGCTACATTAATCAGCTGTGTGGTGAGACTCCGATCGATTAACGCATGGGAGTTCCGGCCCTTAAAACCAGCTTTGTTGGCTTGTCCGTAACTCTCACTAAGACACAACGTAAGGCTGCGATTAATTCTCCGTTTCAGTATGGTCGCGAGCCGCGTGATCTTGAAGAATGGCTCGAAGCGCAACCTCATCGTTTCGCCATGCTCGGAATAACTGCCAACTCTTACGACGTAGATTTGTGGGTTACTTTTCAATTTTCTTGACCTTAGAGAAGATGGTGGCGCAACCGTAAACAACGGGCATCAATTCCGGACTCTTTTGACTCTTTTGTTGAGGAGCTTCGTAAGACGTCCTTGTTGCTCGATATTCGCGACGATGCAATTAACGCTCTGCTTGGAATTACGCATGGTAACATGAGTTACGCCGCCTACACCCAGTTGTTCAACGAGTTTTTACGCTTTCTCGTCAACATCTTACAGACGACCTTCAATGTGTTCGCTTCATCACTGGACTAGCTAACTTTCAACTTAACACCCAAGCCAAGTCCCAGCGTTCACATAGGGGCTACACTTCACCTCTAGTGGAGCTTCATATTTTTTTCAACGACATCGTTACCGATTCGCCACACCTAAGTCGTGCTAGGTCAACAGCTTGTCCGTCGACAACATCTTGAGGCGGAAAACCTACTAAGAAGCGAACTTACGAGGATTCATTGGTTGGAGCATCGAAAATCTAGAAGTGAGGCGAAGGCTCAGGGTTTGGACGAGGTCGTGGTCACGGAGGTGGACGTGGAGGCCGTGGCCGAACTTCTTCAAACACTGACCAAATTGACTTTAGCTCCATCGCTAGAGCTTTGACCCAAGAGGAGCGAAAGCGCCACATTGAGGAGGGGCTTTTCTTCAAGTGCCACATGAAGGGACAGCGTCTTTTCCAATGCCCGGAGCTTAAAGGCAGCACGGAGGCGATGGGTGCTCCTTCGAAGAAGCAATGCTGGTGGCATGGCGGTTCTTTAGACGATAGGGAGCAGCCGGCTACATCTACTGGTCGTCTTGAGACATTTTAGCGACAGAGGTCGTCGAAACCCACTCGACACCTCCATCGACTACGGTCGCGACTCCTGCGAAATTAGTAGCAGGTCGTCAACGTCGGGACAAGGACATAGAGAGTCGTAAACATGTAAGACGTTCGATTGATTGGACACTGGTTGACTTTGTTTTTGAACCTCCGCACGCACGGTTTGACTTCACCTTGGAGGGATGTGCTGATGATGAAGGCCTTAACTCGCACAATGACTTACCTCATTGCTCGCCGAGTGATTCGATCATGGAGAGAGACTTGTATGGAGATCATGTGTTCATTAATCCACCCAGGGAGTTGGCTAAGCAGATTGGTCATCATTTTGAGAGTTGTAGGCGTACAACTCCAACATCTACGATGATTGTGTTTGCTCTTCCTAAATGGACTAATTTCAATGAGCTCACTCGACACTAGAAACTCTATCAAGAATTCCCAGCGAGGACACAATTATTTACTCGCCAGTCGCTGGACAGTCCGACCAGCAAGAGATGGTTGCTCGACCTCCTTGGCAAGTTCAGCTTTGATTAATCGACGATGATTGTACTTTTTATGATCAAGCACCAACTACAACTCCTAATGAACCCACTTCGGTACATGTACCTCCTAACGATACGACGGAAGAGATCATCGCTACGATGCAACAATTTCCCCCGAAAGCTGCCGCCGTATTGACGGACCTCACGGAAGCTCGGCCCTAAATTCGAGTTGAGTTGACTGTGAAAACTCATCATGGTGCACATCTCATTTCTTATTAGTGGACTGCGCTGCGACTCTTGACTTCGTGCGAGAAGACTTCATAAGACGCTTTGCTTTACAGACTCGTAAGACTCCGACCAAGATCCCCGTTCGACTTGCTAATGGTCATCGTGTGACATCTTCGATTGTATGCGACATCACTTTTGAGCTGGCTCTTCACGAATTTCAACGGACTTTTTACGTCTTACGTGATTTACGCGCAGCTTATCTAGTGTTTGGTTTACCATGGCTTAACGACGAGCATGCCCCTTTGCAATTTGGCACTACGCTTATTTTCACACCGATGGACGGCACACCGGTAGCAACTCAGAATGAGGAGCGACGTGACGAGTGTCTACTAATGTCGTCTCCTAAGATTCAAAAGCTTATGCGCAAGACGCGCCGCGACAGAGGACGAAACGCGGATTTTGCGTGATTGACGTTTCGCCAATTGCAGAGCAACCGACAGAACTTCACAATGGAGAGGAGTTTACTGCGGAACAACGTGACAACTTCCGGTTGTTACTCTACGATGACATTAGGGAGTTGCTGCCGCCAATTAATTCGCCACATGTAAGCCGACAGTGGGATCATCCCATTGAAACCATTGGCCCGATGAAACGTTATCATCTTAACATATTATCACCTGCAAAGCGCGCTCAGCGTAACCGATAGCTCAAAAACGCGATAGAAGCTAGTTTGATCCGACCCAACCAGAGTGAGTTCGGCTCGCCGATTCTTTTTTTGCGAAAGTTGATGACTCGCTACGACTGTGCATTGACTACCGTGGGCTTAACGAAGTTACGCGTAAGGACGCCTACCCACTTCCGCGTGTGGACGACACACTCGATGAGCTTAAGCATGCGAATTTTAACACGCACCTCGACCTCGCTTTTGGCAAGTCTGAGCACGTAATAACGATGTCCGCAAAACTGCGTTCCAGACCCATGATGGCTTGATGGAATGGGTCGCCATGCCTTTCGGCATGTGCAATGCGCCAACTACGTTCCCGCAGATGATAATTGATATTATGGGCGACTTCAGTTCGTTACTATCTATATCGACGACGTATGTGTTTACAACCGAGAGCACCTGCGTCTTGTTCTCCAACGTTTCAAAGAGGAGGGCTTGAAGTTGCGTCTTAAGAAGTGCTTCTTCGGCCTACAAGAGATGGAGTACCTTGGCTACACTGTGTCAGCTAGCAAAATTTCCGTTTCGACAAAGAAAGTCGAGGCCGGTGCAGAATGGCGAGCGCCTACGACGCAGAAAGAGGTTTGCAGTTTCGTGCAATTCTGCAACTTCTACGCCAGATTTCTTCATCACTTTAGCGACCTTACGGCTCCATTGACGAACTTACTTCGGAAGTCCCGGCCACATAAGGTTACGCTGACGCCTGCGTGTTTGGAAGCCTTTGAGATTCTCAAGTCACGGCTCATTTCCGCTCCATGCCTGATCCTTTTGGAGGTTAGCTCGGACGCGACGTTCACCGTAGCTTCATATGCTTCGCTAGTGGGGATTGCAGTTGCCATGTTGCAAGACCGAGGAAAGTGACTTCAAGCAATCTTTTACTTGGCGCGTAACTTAGATCGAGTTGAGCGCGTCAACACCTACTATGTGTACTGTTCTGAAGCTTTGGTGGCCGTATGCGAAGCCGTCAAGGATTGGAGGTATTACCTAGAAGGGTGCTTTTCCTTGTCATAAAAGACCATGAAACACTGCGTCATCTGCTAAGGCAACCGAACAACATACCGAACAAGCGGCAAGCACGCTACTTGCGGGACTTGCAACCGTTTCAGGGCTCGATGACTCTTGCGTACCGCAAAGGAGCCCTAACCGAAGATGATCCGTTAAGTCGGCGCCCATACTTCGTACCTAAGGCCATAGTTCCACTATTTTGGGATGGCGGGGTTCCGTCAAATCAAAAATTACGACGGAAGTCCCAGCCGTTACTAGAAGACGCATAGTTAATCTTACTGACGACTAACGCGTTGCGGCTGAGCCCTGAGTGCGCTGATCTCATTCGCGAGGGTTACTCCCAAGACTCGTTTTGTGGGGACGAGGGTAAGTGGACGAAAAATAGCCGGATAGAAGCCAGAGCTAGGTACTTTTGGCGTCTCAATCGCCTTTGTGTCCCGCGGCACTCTGAGCTCCAACTGAGATCGATAATAGACTTGCACGACATTTCGTTAGCTGGTCACAGAGGAGTTGCTAGCACTCTTGTTAAAGTGCTCGACAGATTTTGGTGGAAACGAAGTCGCCACGATGTCAAACATTTTTGTGAGCGGTGCGTCGTGTGTCGACGAGCAAAGATTCAACCATGGATGGCTGCCGATTCATCCACGGATGGCGATTCGACCACGGATGGCGGCGATATATGTTCCACCATGACCGTGACACAGAGTTGGTCTTGACTACTTGACGCATTTACATGTGAGCAATGGCTTTGACACTGTCCTAATTGTGGTCGACCACCTGACTCGTATGGCCCACTTTCTGCCATGCGCAGAGAGCGTAACATGAGAGGAAACTGCTGATTTGTTTTTACAGGGAGTCTACAGTTTACGCGGACTGCCTCGAGAGCTTATCAGTCACCGCGATCCAAAATTCGTCAATGGCTTTTGGAAGACACTTTGGCGACGTCTCAGCACGCGTATCAACATGTCTTCCAATCAACACCCGGAGACGGATGGCCTAACGAAGCGCGTCAAGAGCACGTTTCAACAACTTCTTCGTTGCTTCTGTTGCTACGACGGATCAAAATGGACATTCCTGTTGCCTCAAGTGGATTTTGCGACAACACTTTCCATGCGCTCGGAATGGAGCACACCCCCTTCGACTCCAATTTTGGGTTTTCTCTTGAGGAGCCCCATGATCTATTGTTCAGCATGCGATCTTCCATTCCAGTTTCGCAAGACGCATAAAAGCGATTAAGACTATTACATGAAGTACACGCTATGGTGCGTTTGGTGTTACAAATGCACAAAGATTAAATGCAAGCTCCTTCAGAACCGTCGACAGCCCCGCACTTCGTCAAAGGAGACAAGGTGTCAATATTAACAACAAACATCTTTTTACGTGGGTAGCCAAACAAGAAGCTAAGGGACCGAGAGCTTGAACCTTTTACAATGGAGGAGCAGATTGGAAAACACATTTACAGATTAAAACTTCCAGCGACAGTACGCTTACACTATGTGTTTCATGTGAGCAACCTACGACCATGTTCTACTGCTCCGCTACGACAAGCTATCTCGGTAAATGTTAGAGACGACGAGGAGTTTGACGTCTCTAATATCTATGATGTATGCATCAAGTCGTTACATGGACGACGAGGTAAATATTTGCTCATCATGACGCACTTCAGTGATTACGACATTCCACTTGTCTGGCACCGGCTGAATGAGGTACATCGAACCACAGCGTTATAATAATTCTTGGAGACGCCCCAATGGCACAAGTTTGCCAAGACTTAAACGTACATCGACTTCATGCGCGCTCACCCAGCGCGCATTCTTGAGTCCTAGTAACGGCTTCAATTAAGGAGCCTAGACCACGGAGGTATGCCTCGCGGCGGTCTCAACATTTGTCAAGAGGGGGAGAGTACGAGTGTGACGAGTACAATCCTACAATAGTGTATATTGTATTGGTACTCGTTACTAATTCCAATTCGTGCATTTCCATCGGAAGGACGCACAACGTGGGTACGTCGCCAATGCAATTTAGCAAGGGTTATGATGCTTACTGTACTACCACTACCTCCCGTGTGCACAAATACGCATATTAAATCTAAGTAGCCACACGACGCGCCGAACGAGGTTCTCAATGGAGAATGAGATTTCCTAGACGGGACGAACCGCGTCGCTAGTCTCTTGATGACGGTTGGAAAGCCCTAATACTTTCCACGTAGACCAATCGAGAGCAAGAGCAAGCTAGCTAGGCGAAAGCTATTTAAGCTTAGTGCAGTAGAGGGAGATGACATCACCTTTTAGGAATTCCTTTGTCCAATTACAATCCATTGTTAAACACTATCAGTCAGACATCTTCTCATTTCTTCCTCCATCTGCACTTCCAACTACAGAGAGAGACAGCAACGACAAACAAAAGATAATGCATTTGTGTCTGCAGTTAGCTTTGAGAAGGCAAACTGCCAAAATAACAAGAATTCATAGTAGACAATAAAAATATACGTTGACATGGGAAAGAGGGGGGGGGGCAAGAGGGCAAGAGTAACAAGAGGGTCACGGAAGCCAAGGCACGGCAAAGGGAAGCACTACATAATGCACAAACCTATGCATATTAAACTCCCACGCAAAGCCGGAAATGCAACAAGTTGAGGTAAGCGGCGCCTCACTCGCCGCTCGAGGAAGTACAAGGACCGCTTGCGACCCATGGCGCGGGTGAAGAACGCCGTGGCATGAGAAGGCACCCCAATAGAAGAAGAAGCAACCTCCAGAACGTCCGCGGCGACGGACAACCCACGCAAGACGTTGTCCGCGTAAGCGACATGTACGGCAAGCGAAATCTTTCGGCGCCAAGAGGCCAATAACTTTCCCACATGCATCCCTTTAGAGGCGGCTGATAACATCCCGCCGTTACTACCGTTGTTGCATTTGTTACAAGCATGCTTTTCTACTTTGTGTTGCTCGTGATGTTTGTTGTATTTGTTGTCGTCGCTGCTGAAATTGTTTATATTTTCTTCGTTGTCTTATTCACTTGCTTGGTTTATTATGTTGGCATATGTTGTTTGATCCTATTGTATTGATGATGTCGATGATGTTATCGCTACTGTTTTGCTTTTGTTGCCTTGATCACGCTATTGCAAGCGTTGTGCCTTCTTCTATTCGCGGCGGCTCGTGATGTTGTTTGTTATAGTTGTTCTTGTTGTTGCTGATAATATTTACACCGCGTTTTGATTTGTTGTAGTTGCATGTGTTGCTGTTGTAAGTAATGCTCAGTAGTTATTAGATACAGATAGCTAATGTTAGCTATTCTAGATATATGTAGTACATGTCTAGATCGGACAATCCGATACAGTGTTCGTTTTGGATACCGAGTTGTCGCTAGGCTACATCTCTCCATTTCCTTTGTCCCGACACCACCCCTAGGGCGGGTTGTCCTTGTGACTGTCCTTCTAGGTGATTGTGACTGTAACTAAGCGTACGTTAGTTACCTTCCACTATCACCGTGTATGCATGGTTTAACAAGTTATGGGCCCCCACCTCAAGTCACTCACACGCGACCAACTGTTTCGGCGAGCTGCGATCAGCGACTCTCCCGCGGAATGCAAGTTTTCTACCTAACTAGTACTTAACTAATGTAGTCGGCGTTACCTCAAGTATAACCTACGTGATAAAACCCACCAACAACCCACCCCTATCCGCTGCTCGAGTACGACCGCCAGCCACCCACACCGGTGCACTTGCCGTGTGTGGATATGGTGCATACATGTCCAAGCTAGAGACGGGGGGGGGCGCACCGGTGTGTGACTACACATATACACGGTGCACGACAGCTAGAACTAATTAGCATCGGTGTCGACTTTTAGCGCTCAGCCGCTAGTGACTAGCTCCTCCTAAACTAGCCGTGGTCTCGACATTTGCCCCACATTGGGTGGAGGACACAGAAAATGTGCTTTGAGACACCCCGGGGCTACATGCCGAGGGGTCGGCGGGCATCCTGCCGTCTCTCTGCAACCGCTCATAGGCACAAGTCCGGCTAGTGGTTCTTACCGCTGCTTACTCTCACCCGTCTGGCTCCATGGTACCAAAGAATCGCTCGGACGAAACCCCACCCCACGCACATGCTTACTCTAATGGCAAGAGCTCTGAGCAAAGCTCCCTTGCCCCACCCCATGATGCGCTCGCACTCGTGCTCGAGGAGATGGCGCTCATCAACGCCCGTATGGACGCGCATGCATCCGACACATCTACTCAGCGCCGCCGTGATGCGCAGCGCGACATCCCGCGCGAAGTTCAGCCCACGACCCCCACCGAGTCCAACCCATACCACCTACCCCTCCCCCACCACACCCGCATCTCGGGTGTCCACCTCCCTCCCACGGACCCCCTTTCAATCTGACCAGCCGTACTACATCCCCCCTCCTCGTGGCCAACCGCACCCGTACGGTGTGCCGCCGGCCCTGCATGGTCATTCAACACTCCTTGGTGGCCCACCTTATTTCCCTGCTGGCCAATCTTTTCCCCACGCTCATCGTGGTGCCCACATCGGACGTGAGGGGCGTCGCCCCACCATTGACCCCGTGGCCATTGGCCGCGATCTACATGAGGCCGTTGGTTTCGACAAGGAGGCCCTCAACCGGTCCATGAAAATGTTTGCTCCCACCATGGGGCCAAACACGGACTTCAAGCAGTGGAAAATAAACTTCCTTACCTTACTTTTCCTCAAAACAACGTACCTCATCCCCAAGTTGGCCATCCGCGAATCGGGCGTCAAGTTGGACGAGTAGGCCCAAAACTGCGCCTACGCACTCGCGTTGCATGCTGCCGGCGAGAACAAGGGTGATGACAAGGCAGTCAAGTTCGTCTCAGCTGCTCGCCCCGACTGCACCACAGCAACATGGGACATCATGTGTGACAGGCTGGATGGCCGGTCCTTCGCCCGCTCCCTCTCCTTGCTGGACAACCTCATGCTCCGGCAGCGCCATGGCCATTCCCTCACCGAGTACGTCCACTTCATGCGGCAGACATTTGATGACTACAACGAAACATGTGAGAAGATTGATGGCTCCGTAGCCATCCACCCTCCGCAGCCATACACCGTCCGTAGTCTTTCGGGCCAGATTACGTTCCCAATTGGCCTCGTGCCTAGCGTCTTGACGCAAGGGAGAACTCATTGTGCGTACTGTACGCACCGGGAGGTACATATTCGTAAAGTACTGCGAATATTGTCTGTTATAGTCAATCATTATCAATACATGTACGTTCACAATCGTAGTGAACGTTATCAATGAATACGTATAGTTTACATAGTACAGACGAGCCCGATACAAGCAGCGGTGTGTTATGCTGCTGTTTAGTTCTTCAGTAACCATCACTAAGCGCCTCGGCGCTCGCACATGTCGACTCACCTCCACGTGCACAAACTCCTCCAATAAGAGGTTATGGGCCCTCACATAGCCTAAAAGGGAGTATACACGCGACCAGCGCAACAAAATAGTGGGAAAACAGCGGTGTGAAAAGCGCTCGGAGCGCTTTAAGGCATGTCTGAACGGATGGCGCATGCGGTGGCGCCGGCAACTCGGAGTATCGGCAAACCAACCTGCGCACATGCCTATGGGTCAACACTCAGTAAAGAACATGTCGCCACTCATACCCCGGATATTACCATGGCTCAAATTCGCCTTCCGGCAGTTGAACTCTTAACGATAGAACTCATAGAACGCTCGAACGCACGGACGCACGAGCTTATTATGTCGTATCGACTTAGCGCGAACCTAGGGCATCAGCAAAGGCCGCCACCACCGCCAACACCGGCTGACGGTGGCACACCTAGTCGCGTAGAGCACCAACTTGGTTCAAGATATTCAGAATATCCGTATATTTTCGACAAAGAGTTGCCTAACCAGTTCAACGACACCAACCTTATTATTATTAGGTCTTCACGAACCCCAAGACTTACCTTCACAATGGACAAGAGCTTTCATGAGATTCGCAGCGATACTGCCAACTATCTGAGCGCACTTAATCATGCTATCCCTGACCTACTGTAAGGAGTAGCACCTCCTGATGTTACCATTAACATGTCATATAGACACTTTCAACGCAAGACTTTTTGGTACCTCTCTGCGGTTACAAAACACCCTTCGGTAGCAATCGACCTATCAGACTTGCAGCGGAACCCTACATCGTTCCCGGAGCGAGTGTCGCTAGGCTCATATGCTTGGCGCGGACTTGTTGATATAGTTGACAGGAAGGGCGTAGGTAGAAGGACATACAATGATGAGGTGGACGCTTACATACAACACATGCTCCACTACTATCAAGACATTAATGAAGACAACCACATCTTTCATGAAAGCCGGTTGGTTGTTGTTTCGCTTTTTTCCGTTTTGAGACTGTTGTGGAAGCAGCGGTCCATGATGCCTACGCATCACGTGCAAACCTACATATACACCATCAAGGGTCGCCCCACTCCTGCCAGTTTTGAACGCGTCCTGGCGTCCCGGTGGACGACCGATATCATTGGCATGAGTATTGCCCTTTGCAATCCCCCTCAGTAGGTCATCATCAACAACATCATGTGTAGCCTCATCAACAACACCAAGAGTATACCTTTTCCCAAACACAAGGTCGCGGTTGGGGTTGTGGCCATCGCATCACTAGCAATCACTCCAACGTAAAAGTTTCCAGTAGCGAAATCCTTTGCTCATTACTTTCGCTCATTGATCTTGGCTCGCAGCCCTCCGTCCACATGGCCGATGGCTTCCGTGTTAAATACGGCCCACCACATGTGCTCAACGAACAATACCTTCTGTACTTCTCTCGACACCACACTCCTACCATGGTGTCACCGGTCGCATATAGGTCCTCTGTGACTTCTGCGCCCACGCCTCTCCGTTTTGTCGATGCGGGTGCGAACGTCAGCTTGGAGGCTCATCGCTCCGCCTTCCTTAAAGGTACAGTACAACTACACTCAACTGCGCAACCCCATTCGTGTTAAAGGCCTCTTGGAATTCCGCTTAGCGTGGACATCCTTGTGGAAATCCACGGATATGGCCTCTTGGAGTTCATCTTAGCCTAACAAGATGGTCACACTCGCCAGGTACAGATCCGGACTGCCTATGCGCCCCACATGTCTCACCGTGGGGCACCCAACATCCTTTCCCAAGAGCATCTTCGCAAGAGGCATCACATTAGCTTTTACTACCCTGCCACCGGGCAACCTACAGCCAATAACCAACATGGGAGCTTTATCCTTGTTATGCACAACAATCTCCCACATCTCTAGACACTTCCCGGTGAATTCACGTCCCTCCTTGAGTATAAAGGTGTTGGCCCTGCGTCTACAGACACGACTTTGTGGCATCAACGCCTTGGACACCCCGGTAGGGACACCATGACGCTCGCTATGCGCAGCCAAGACATCATTGGAGCGAAGTACGACAGTCATGTTCCCCTCTTGTCGTGTGAACCGTTCATATTAGCCGAACTTCACCATGCCCCCGTTAATACTCACCCAGGCAACAAAGCCACGGCTTGCTTTCAAGCATTCAGCTCTAACATCTTCGACCCCCTCAAGGAGACTGGGCCGGGGGGCGCCAAATACCTACTCGGGTTAATTGATCACTGTTCCAATTACATATGACTCCTTGCACTACCATCCAAAAAAGCTGTTGGCTCCACTCTTTCTTCAATTCTCACGGACATCTTGAGCTTGCACTCTCGCCTACACCCTGTTTGTGCCTTCATGCCCACCATCAAGTTCGATTGTGATCCGAACTACCTTGATGTAGACTGCCGCACCATGGTCGCTTCCTTGGGATACACAGCCCAATTCATAGCCCCGTACACTCATGACCAACTCGCCAAGATGACATGTCATTGGGCCACCCTCGCGGACTCCGCCACCGCGATGCTCCAACATGCAAACTGCCCGACTAAGTACTGGGGCCTTGCCATGCGTACGGCTGTCTACCTCCGCAATCGCCTACCCTCGCCCGCTGCGTTCGCATGGTCGGGCGGTGTTCCCTACACCATTCTTCATGGTGTCCCTACTGACCTCGCACACGTTAAGGTCTTCGGCTGCACAGTCTACCTCCGCTTGGAGGATCGCTACATGGACAAACTGTCCCCCAAAGCGCTCCGGTGCATATTCATTGGATATTGCGATGATGGCCCGGGTTTCTGGCTTCTCAACCTCGCTGCCGGGAAACTCGTTCGCACGATCCATATCGCCTTCGTTGAATCTCAACCCGCGCATGCACCCATCGCTCTTGGCACTTCACAAGCCTCTCCGCCCATTGGTCTCGAGCATGGGGGGGGGCACCAGTGCCAACCTCTCGTGTGATGACACTACACACTTCACAGTTCCGACCCAAAAACATTTTGCGGTCCTAGAAGACACTCAAGAGGACGTGACCACCGATCATGCCACTGACCACGTCGAACGTGAGGCTTCTTCATGCTTCGCATCAGCCGCTTATGTCCAACGTGCCAACAAGACATCCCGAGTGTTTACACAGAACAAACATCCGAGACCACCTCGCACGAAGGCACAATGGGAGGACACAAAGAGGCATCATGCCCCAAGTGAGGAACCTGCGACGTACCCTCCGGCGGCGCACATTCCTTTGCCAGTTGACATCAAGCACGCAATGAGCGGGAAGTACGCCACAACTTGGCGCAAGGCAATTCGCTCTGAACTTGCATCACTCCACAACAAGGGTCCTCATTGCATGGAGAATCTGCCGCTTCGACGCAACGCCATTGGCAACAAGTGGGTCTTCAAGGTCATGGCAAAACCCGATGGATCAGTCGACCGCTTTAAAGCACGACTAGCTGCTTAAGGCTTCAACCAACGAGCCGGGGTCGACTACTCTGAGACGTTCTCTCCAGTCGTCAAGCTCAGCACCCTACGTACAGTCTTGGCCATCGCTGCCAAACGGAACATGCACATGCACTCGGCCGACATTGAGACTGCATTTCTCAGCGCTGATCTCCAAGAGGAGATTTACATGCGCCAACCGTGAGGGACAGAGGAGGAACGCCTCGAGTCATGCGCCTACTCAAGAGCATCTATGGGCTGAAGCAAACCTCGCGTGAATGGTACAAGCTCTTCCACCAGACGCTCTCCTCACTCGGGCTTAAGCGGGCGACATATGACGCCATCCTCTACACGATGAACCACCGAGTGCATGGTATGTGCATCGTGATGGTATATGTGGACGCGTCATACCATCTCAGACTCACTCAAATCGTCTCACTCAAATCGTCATCATCTCATACTCACTAAAATGGATCGAGTCGGCGAAGCGGGCTATCGGGGAACAGTTCCGCATGACGGACTTTGGTGAAGCCACGTTCATCCTCGGGATGGACATTGTTAGAAACATAGAGGCAGGGACCATCAGTCTTTCCCAAGAACAATACACTAAGGAGAGCCTCGAGAAGTAAGGCATGTTAGACAGCACGCCTTCGAAGGTGCCCATGGCACCTACACACTATCGGGACGGACAAGTCGCGTCCGACCAGGACAAGGTGGCATTGACGCCATCGGCAGAACATGAGACCTTTCAAGCTATCCTCGGATCGGTGAACTTCCTATGCATGTGTACCCGACCTGGCATTCCGTTTGCGATCAACATCATCAATAGGCGACAAACTGCTCCCACGCAACTGCACATGAAGCAACTAAAGCGCTTGTTGCGCTACCTGAATGGGACGAGACCCACGGGCATCACCTATGGCCGACCGTCACAAGACAATGCAGAGGACATCAAAGTGTTTTGAGACTCATACTAGGCGGCAGACACTAGCACCAGACGATCACAATATGGGGAGGTGGTCATGCTTAATGGATGAGCAGTCAGCTAGACTTCCAAACAACAAGAGGTGGTGGCCTTGTCCATCATAAAGGCAGAGTATGTCGCCATGAGTCGCGCAGGGCAAAGCGCGGTGCATTTTCGGCAACTGATGCGGGATGTCCACCAACTCCAGCGTGGTGCCACACCCGTTTATGAGGACAACGAGGGAGCGGCCAAGCTTGCTAACAACCCCATGGGCTCAAACATGACAAAGCACATCCACATTAAGCACCACTACATTCGGGAACTAGTGGATGCAAAGAGAGTCGCAGTTGTCTTAGTGGGCACGGCAAACATGATGGTAGATGGCCTGACGAAGGCACTACCGGAGCCGAAGCATATAATGATCCTCATGCGTTGCATGGGAGCGGCGCCAAGTGAAGACTAGTTTACTTACATTATTGCCAATGATCTAGAGGGGTTACTATAGTACATCATTATCAATACATGTACGTTCATAGTTGTGAACGTTATCAGTGAATACGTATAGTTGACCTTGTATAGATAAACCCGATACGAGGAGCATTGTGTTATGTTGTTGTTTAGTTCTTTTGTGACCATCACTTAGCGCCTCGGCGCTCGCACATGTCGACTCACCTCCACGTGCACAAACTCCTCCGATAAGAGTGTCCTCGAGCTTAACAATGGCAAGTGTAACTGCTAGTACACTACATCCGTGGAAAGTACGGTATAGATATCGCAGCGAGTATTTGTACTAATCTTGAAGCGTATTGTCATATGACAATACTCGCCACACTCGTACGCCCCCTCTTGACAAGATGTGAGGCTGGCCGAGAGGCCAGCCTCAAGCAATAGGTCTTCGGTCTTCTCCATAACTCAAGTCGAGCGCAGCGTTATTTGTTGTGTTCTCCGGAGAACCGGGCGTTCTATCTGAGTGTTGCTCTTCAGCACGACATAGGGATGTCTCAATTCTTGGCGGTAGTTATTATCGGAGCATCCCGTTGGCAACCTAACGCGCTGCCAAGTCCCGCCTCAAAAGTCGGCATCCTTAGTGTAAGTGTGACCCATTTATGTATCGCTATGCACGGGCTGGCTCTTGGGCGCTCTGTGTCAGTCTTCGCGGATACATCTTACGCGCGCGGTCGCGCGCGATTACGTGTATGCTACGGATGAGCGTAGGACCAAGACTCCCCTAGCGAACGCGCATACATTCCTATAATAGCCGCCGGTGTTCCGGACGCGGAATAGTACATATTTGCAAATTGTGACATGTGCGGTCGCCGGGATTTGAACTTACGTATGAGGGCCCATAACTTATTATCGGAGCATCCCGTTGGCAACCTGGCGTGCTGCCAAGTACCGCCTCAAAAAAGTCGGTATCCTTAATGTAATTGGACACTATTTGTGTATCGCTTTGCACAGCCCGGCTCTTGGGCGCTTTGTGTCAGTCTTCGCGGATACCACATTACCACGTACGCGCGCGGTCGCGCGCGATTACGTGTATGCTACGGATGAGCGTGGGACCAGGACTCCCCCAGCGAACGCGCATGTACGGGGACGTGTACGGGCATACATTCCTATAATAGTAGTCGTAGCGATTAGCGATACCGTTAGCGACACTTCATATGAATCTGTAATAATTTTGTAAAACTTCCTTACAAGAAAAAGTATTGGAATCAAATGAATCAATATGCTCCCGCACTTTTCATATCAGCATCATCATGCGGGTACCTTATCTCGAAGTGTCATTAATAGTGTTTCGATCCCAGTATACACTACGGACAAAATAATATCAGTTGCGTGTGATGTCCTGACATTCAGCTACCATCGTCGGACAGACACAAAACAACACTTCAACTAGCAGGTAGGTGTATCAAGCACGGCAAACTCTCTTAGATACTGTCGTAGTAGAGGTTGCACATGCTGCGACTTCTTCGTTGCCATAGAATGCTGTCGGTAGCTCTCTCTTGACAAACGACGGACACTGTAATAAGGATCCGAAAATACAACAGTCTTGTCTACCAATCAACTCATCTTTTGTGCACTCCATATCGACTCCCTTCAACGTTTTTACGCATCAGGGTCGTACCATGCCAACACTTTGTTGCACATCGAGGTAAAGTCAATAGACCTTGCCAACTTCCAAATTACGCAATCTTGTCCAATCGTATTGCCTCGGCAAACTCGGATTGTGGATCTCTTGCTAGTCGGGAAATACACTACCAGTCATAATCATGGCCTCTTGCCAATCAATATCTTTGAGTCTCTGGTATGTAAAGGAGCACTAACAAGCAGCAAATGAGTTCGCGAGTGAAAACGTGGGGTCGGACCACGCTCCGAAACCAATGTCGCAACCATCCTCTCGGTGGTTGGTTGTGCTGGGAAAATCTGTCATGGGAAGCGTTCAATGAGTGAAAATTGCGTGTAGTTCTGTAAGCAAACTACAGTAGAATAGTCGCTACGTGGAGATTGACGAAGGAAATGAAGTAACAATGTGGAATATCATGTGACCACCCTCCATTGTGCTAGACTATTTATAGTCTAGCGAAGCTCGCCTTCGATCTCGTCACGCGTCACGCTTCCCCATACATGTGTCGATGTGTCGACGTCCCTAGTCTTTCGCATGCCAAATTGCGTAACCAATTGGCCTCGTGCCTAGCGTCTTAGCTCATGGGAGAACTCATGTGGGTACTGTACGCACCGGGAGATACATATTCGTAAATACTGCGAACAATGTCCTCGAGCTTAACAATGGCAAGTGTATCTGCTAGTACACTACATCCGTGGAAAGTACGGTATAAATATCGCAGCGAGTACTTGTACTAGTCTTGTAACGTACTCTCACATGATAGTACTCGACACACAAGCCTAGCACGACTACGGGGTTTCCAGCGCCCACCACGGGGAGATGAGGGCATGCCGACGGGCGTGCGAGCGCACCCCCCTCCGGGGCCGCCGCCGCTGCGCCGCCGGCGGGCGCCACAACACTTGTTACATTGGTATGAGGTTGACTTCGACTATGTGGAAGGGACGAGGTTGGCGAGTACAATAATCATCTTATACATTATTACGTTTGGACTCGCGGAGTTTCGGGTGGGATCGGAGATCGGGTACCTGACTCGTAACGATAAGAAAAACTCGTTCTATCCCCTCCACGCTCGGAAATGTCAATTTTTACCAGGACATCGACGAGTTTTCCGTCATAGCCGCCTTGAACTTCAAGTGTAGGACCCGCACGTGTACTGGCTACTTGCTAAATTCCGTGCTCTCCAAGGATGTCTTTCACCCGTAGTTGTGCGAGACACTTTTATAGTACTAGCTCATGATACTTGCTAACTTTGATTGTCACTGAGGGTTACTATCTATCGTCAAGACGTGTCGACCCCATGGGACAGCAACACGTCTTATGTAACGTAGCCAAGGGGCGAGTCCGCGAGTGATGCTTCAACAGTCAAGACCGAAGCCGGGCTAAGCTAGACGTACATAACTCTAGCGAAGTGGAAGGCGGTGACAAGAGTAGTTATTCTTTTCTCTCATTTAATTCTATCATAAGCTACTCTACAACATTTACGCTCTCGCAACTCTCTGCATTAGCCGTAAAAAGAAGTCAAATTTATCGTTACAATATTTGCTCGACGATAAAAAGTCACACGGGGAGGGAGGGGGGAAGCGCAACGGCTACGGCAAACAATTGCGGCTAGAAAAAAATCACGGTTTAGTGGTTGTGATCCCGGGGATCGGCCGCCGCTGGAATAAAGCCTTGGAACATAGGGCTCAACATTATGTTGAAAATCTGTAGTCCGTATCCCCCGACTCGATGGCGGATCTAGCTAATGCGACCCCGCCTCGAGATGCATCGACCCATGCCCATCATGCATCCCAAAACTGCCCGACGGATTGTGTTGTTTACTAGGGTAATTCAATAAAAAACATCGCAGCTCAAGTTCCTAATATACATATCGTATGTCATACAAATAAGAGTGGTAC
This sequence comes from Tetraselmis chui, assembly GCA_026401115.1. Taxonomy (NCBI): domain Eukaryota; kingdom Viridiplantae; phylum Chlorophyta; class Chlorodendrophyceae; order Chlorodendrales; family Chlorodendraceae; genus Tetraselmis; species Tetraselmis chui. The sequence goes on from JAPMLY010000641.1 coordinate 161,311, forward strand.
TCTAGCATCCATTATATTCATGTTCGAATTTCCTGTTTTCAGTTTTTATTTGTATTTCGCGTATCTTACGTATTACACTCCTCCACAAAAGTCCGGACAAGATTTCGAACCTTCGCAAGTGAAAAATGGAACCATGAGTCGATTTTATTGACAAATCTCCTGAAATCCTAAGCAATGCTTTTGCGCCCAAGATGGAATGCGCCGACAACTACGGAGGGCGAATTCGAACACTGCCGGGCATGTGTACTTGGGGTTATCGCGCCCGCACCCGTGCGGCACGCTCTTTCAAACAATCGCCGTGCTGGTTAGACGAAAAGAGTAACGGGCGCACGCCGCCGCAATATGAATGGTGATGCGACGGTCGCGCAAATATAATGCATAGGCGACGGAGGGAGGAAGTGTTTGGCAGGCCGCTGTGGGGGGAACGCACGAAATCGCGTATGTAGACTTACCACCGATATGCGCATAATAACCCAAAGGCAAGCCGCTTTCGGCCACACTTTTCAAGCGATCATATGAAATTGAAATGATATTGAAATTGTTTAAAACAATACCAGTATGAACCGGCTGATGTCTCTGGGCCCCCCTGCGCTACGCCAATCTGTAGGACTCATAAGCATGAGATAGACCGTGAACCACTAATCACTACCTCTCCATTGGCAGTGACGATACCGTCTTCAACATACACGTAACCATGTATTTTTCTTTTATCTATACGTTTTTTTTTTGGATACATTATGGAATATAAAATGTCGCTATTCTCCACGTTACGCGGCCTGCTCCAGCCGCTGCGGGTCGCTGATCAGCAAGGCTATTCAGCATGGGCTGGTCGAGACGAGCCTGCCTGACCTCGGCTCATGTGCGACTCCGGTTGTGCCGGAGCTAGGGGGGAAAGGCAGGCGAAAAACCCCCCTCGCTGAGGTCGTCGTCGGTCCCGTCTCGATCCGTGCTCAACCCCTTCCGAAGGTATTAGCTGCTCCTCCCGACGCAGCTCACCACCTAGCCGAGTCTTCTCTCCTCCTTCGGGGGCTGAGAAGAGAAATAACTAGGTTGCAGACGGTGTCCAGCTGGCTCTCCTGCCCCCGAGCCAGATTTTCTCATGTCCCATGTCCTTGTTCCGTCTGTTTCCAACACCTATCTGATCGCGCCGTGGCCTTCCTTACCCTCCCCCGGTAGTGGTTTTCGTTGTTAGGGGGCCGCCTTTACGAGCAGTGTGCCGTTACGATAACCCTAGGCACACTGCCTGAGGCAGCCTATCGATTACCGGGTACCGACTAGTGGAGGGGTTGGTAGAGCACATGGATCGAGTCGCCTGTCCTCAAAAGATGGTGGGTACGGGAATTTTTGCCAAAAAACCCCCGTACCGGGATTTTCCGGCGGCGGGTGATCCTAAGGACCGCCGCCGCCAGACCGTGCCGCTCCTCCGGCTGCGACCCACCTCCGTCCTGCGTAGCATCATGCCTCGCCCCCATGGGAGGCTTAAAGCTCTCGCATGGCTAGCGACTGCTGGCGAGCGCCTTGCCCAAGCGCTGCTTCCCAGCTGTCCGCCGCCAGCTCCAACACCCTCGTCCCCCCACCGATATGTCCGTACCCTTCTTCGCCAAAAAGCATTTCGCAAACGCCGCCCCCGCCCCATCGTCGGGAGAGTATCTGCGGGTATTTAGTCGCGGAAAAGACATATCGGAATGGCCGAGCGGGAGATCCCCGTGCCGGTGTACGGATATTATGTTTTTCCAAAACCCTCCGTACATGGCTTCCCGACAGCTGCTGATCCCACGGATCGGAGCTGTCGGTACCTCTTTAAACCCCCTACCGTGCCAAGCATGGCACGGCTACAGGGTTACCAGCGCCCACCGCGTGGAGGTAGAGGTGCCGACGGGCCTGCGAGCGCACCCCTCTCCGGGGCCGCCGCCGCTGCGCCCCCGGCGAGCGCCCAAGCGATCATAACTTACTCAAATATGGTCTCAACGTTTCATAACATGTACCGTTGGACGCGTCTTTTCAACGCACGTCGAACGCACCTACTCGGGAGTTCACACACCCACAAGTAGATTTTATATGAATTATTTGAATTTACAAATTATTCCGGCAAAGCTGGGCCGCAGTGCCAAGCAGTACCGATCGAATGCGGCTCCCCTCGCGAGGCGATTTCTGCGGGGTTTGTGGATATGTGTTTACCGATTTTTCATTCCTATTGACCTCCGAGCCTAATTCCCGACGCGTGCCACGCGTGGGGAGGGTGTGGTTGGCACAAGCACATACCCAAGCATTCCAAACACCACCGTCAACGTGATGCGTCCCTAACGGCCAAGTTGGACCTCGCCCCTCCCCTAAGCCAATCGCCCTCGCATGTTTACAACGTGCATTGTTTATCCAAACCTGCGTCATGTGGGTTTTTGCTCGCTTGCTTCCCAAAAACATCACCCGTGCCTACGGCGTGAACTTCCGTGCTCTATTCACACACCCGCAAACCAAACCTCGCGCATTGAACACGGCACCCACGCCTCCAAACCCCCTCCAAAAAGCCCCCAAAAATACGGTTATGTGGAACACAGAGAAGTATGCAGCTTGGTATGAGCGCTTGAGCAATGCCCAAGCGTGGTGCTCAGAACGACGTGTGTAGTTCAGACAATTTCCTAGGAATTTATGGGCTTAATTCGACAAACTCCACCGACAACACCCGCTTTAAGCTGAGGTCTAACCAACCCGAATGACGGCTTACTGCTTGCTTCTCGGCTCTCCTACAATTGGGTGGTACTCGGGTATCGTCGTGCTTGACGTGGTGAGAGCGGAGCGTATTTTTGACTAGGTTATGTTTAATATAATAATGCATGTCCGGACTTTTGTGGAGGTTTGCATTACTTGGCATCGCATTTTTACTTGCTTTTGACCTTGCTCGCAATACCTTCCTTTTATATGCACAACCGTCTTCTCAGCCAGACGGATACAATTTGCGACGAGCTGCATTCGCTAGAATACGTTATGGAGTGTGTATGTTTATTATTGAGGGGAAGATTATGCAGTTAATGACAGCATCAAACCGCACACAACCACTCGGGATACGTAGATTCTTTGGTTTGACAGCCACTCTTGCATCGTTGTCTTGGAAATATTCATGTTGCAATTGCAAGGGGCAGGAATGGCAAAATCAGCAGCCCAATCAATGACATCCAAATGCAATATACCCACCGCGACAACATCAGCCCTGATACAAAATACCACCTACCCCCCCCCTCACATGCCCAGAGACTTCTGCAGGCAATTCAAATGCTTTCGGATTGCCATTTCCAAAAGCAAGCACCCACAGGATTGGGGACAAGATATGCCACAATAATCTACCGGTCGTATTCGCTCTCTAACTTCACAGGTGCACGAAGCAAATAGGAGACAACCATTTTCTGCAGAAGCGAGTTCTCAATGACAGCCACACAAATAAAGTGGGGATGCAGCTCGACAGGGCTAAGGCAGTCGAACATGCCGAAAATGTCTCGCAGTTACAGATGATATTGTCACAATAACTCTAGTTGTTAATCATGCCGTACACATGCATGGACTCAGCCGTGACCTGCGAATTACGCAGAAGGCATGCACCTACCAAGAATACTGGCACAACTTGCAGGCAGCTCTGCAGTTCTCTTCCATGAACTGCTTTGTGTTCTCGCATTCACCTAAACCCAATGGAACATACAGTGTCAGGCACCACAAAGACAGTGATAATAGACCTGCACGCTTGACGGCAGGCTCCCTTCACAACAAGATAGGTTATTCAGGAGTGCGGTGCTACCTACCTGTGTTTGCCCAGTAAGCACAGTGCTCATGCAAGTCTTCACACATGTCTCTGCAAAGCAAAGTAAGGCAAATACATTACGCTCGGCATCGGGTAGCATGGGCAATGCTGCATAAACAGTGTCGTAATATGTGTAATGAAAGCAGTGCAGCTGGAGGGCTCACCCGCCGTGGTACTGCCACGCAGGATGGACACGGATCCATTTCGTCAGGCTGTATTTCTCGCCAGCCGTGGTCGGGCAAGAGGCATGATATGAGGTTGGGTCTTTGGTTGCATCTGTGTGCAAGTTGTGGAACACGAGCGCATCGCCTTTGTTCTGCACAACAGTTGTCATCATCCATCTTTCGGATCGAAACCACCTCCGCAATGCTTCAAGTTAAATCAACAAAAAATCACAATCATTGGGTACAAACCGTTTTCACTGCCAATGTGCCACGCGCACATTCACTCCATTCGTCGCCGCTGACCTAGGAAGAAGGACCAAAACGGCTCAGCAGAACAACGCGAAGATAATGCTGACATTCTGGAACATGAGGCGCAGGAACCCAACATGAAGCGGTGTACTCAAGAGTATGTGTTGTATGCGTTCAACCCACATGCATTGAATGACGTAGAGTTGCAAATCAGCCAGGGAGCAAAGATTTCGGCGTTTCAATCCGAGTCACCTGTCCATACTTTGCATCGGGGAAAGACGTTTCACCCCCACCATTGATGGGTACTGTGCTGAGGTACATGAGAACTGTCGCAGCTCGCTGACCGCCGTTCTCACGTGCACTGTGAACATGGTCGTGGAAATAATCTGTCGAGGCACCAATCGGTTCACTCGTTCCACGGGTGATGCGTAGCCTCTTTCCAAAACATTCCCATTATTCACGCATGCTGCAAATCCAGACGCTCAGGGTTTGTCAACATACCGTAGTGGGCATCGTACTTCTGCCCTTGCACATATTTCAGAACGGTGAATGGCTCGCCGTGAGCTGCATCGTCATCACACCCGATGGCAACAGCGTCAGTAGGCGGTCATTTTACTGGTGAATGCGCCCAATCGCCACAGCCAAAAACAAAGGACATTAATAATGAAGCACCAACAATGACATTCCTGGAGCCAAACCAAAATGCATGAGCGCACCAACTGGAAAATGAGTGATGGCGGCTATTCTCCTCTCAATGCGAGCGATGACTTCATTCTCAGCAATTCCAAAGGACGTTGAGCTGGATGTGCGGGCATTGCTGCGGTAGCACATGCGAGATCGAGTCAGGCCTGTCAGCCACTCCCTAATGCAACCAAAATGAGAGCACAATCACATGACGTAAGAGCAACACGTCCGCTCCGAGCTCTCACCTTACATGAAGGCTTCCGTCAGTGTTGTTTACCACTTCCGAGGGCACGAGCTTCCCTTCCGCCTAAATGCACACCGTTCACATAACGATAAGCAGATCACTTCCCGAAATGCATGCATCAGTGAGCACTCCATTTTGACGTCGTGAAGTATTCGAGATGAATCCACCCGACTGCTTGCACCTCGTCGACTCAGCGCCGCAGGCAAAGCCAAAGTTTAATTGCAATTAAGGGACGAAATTTTCTTTCCATTTTCCAGTTTGTGGACTGCAACCCATTCCCTAACGTGAACGGGCCAGGCCAGTAAAGCTGTCAAGGTGCAGTGCTACCTTGTCAATTATGAAGTCACACTCCTCGGGCGTCAGGAAATTCTTGTACAGGTATGCCCTCGGACTGTGCGCAGATAGAGTGATCACGCGTCCGTGCCAGCCTTCCGAGTCAAAGTAAGTCGACATAGAGTTCTGCGCGGTTCGGATATGCAGTTCAGGGAGTTACTGATGATGTGTGCAGCGGGGTGCCAAGACCGCGACAACCCGTACGTAAACGGAAACTGCTGGAAACAAAATAATAGGGACGGAAATCATACTTGAAGTCGAGTCAGATAAACCCTGGCCTCTCCTGATGGATACTGGCTCAAAAATTCCACAAGACTCGATTTCTTGTGGATGTGGGGACACACCTCAGGCGCGTGCATTTCCATCTCTTTGCCTGCTGCTGACACGAGCACTAGAGCCAGCGCCAACAGCACCAGCGCGGCATCACGCCGAGGCGCAGCAAACCACGCCGCCCGAATCGGCCGCATCCGGTATATTGATCCAATAGTATAAAAACAAGGCCGTTCAACGGCGAAGGTCTGCAGCCTTTCCTCGGTGTGCGCGGCTATGGCCACTCTCGCCCGTGACAGCGCGCTGTTTGCGCCAGTCGCTGCCGTACCTGCGAGTACCGTATGTCCCTGGTGTGTCCTTTAGCGCTATTTAGATGGTAGTCAGGCGTTCAGGGGCAGGTGACGCACTCCGCTCCGCTATACTATCTGTAATATAACTTGTTCGTCCAGCGGCAAATAATTACATTTGGTTTTACAAAAAAGGCAGTGAAGACCGCCAATCAAATAAGGGAAAAGGGGAGAAAACCCCCTACACGCCTAAGCCCGAAGAACAGGAAGGCATGCCACAGCATCGGCGCTGCCGTCCTGCAACTGAAACGATTGCAACAAGCACTGTAGGAACGCGGGCATGGGAAAAACAGGGGGAACCAAGAGGGCAAGAGTGAGAAGAGGGTCACGTAAGCAAAGGCACGGCAAAGGGAAGCACTACATTGTGCACAAACTTAGCAGTTAATACACAAGAGAACACAAGAAACTCCCACGCAACGCTGAAAAACTAACACGTTGAAACGACAAGCGGGGCCTCACGCGCCGTGCGAGGAATCACGGGGTCGCTTGCGGCCTATGGCGGAAGAGAAGAGCGCCGTGGCAAGAGAAGGCATCCAAGCCGAAGAAGTAGCGGCCTCCACAATGTCCGCGGCGGCCTCCACAATGTCCGCAGCGGCGGACCACCCGCGCAAGGCGTTATCCGCATGAAAGACATGGACGGCCAGATAAACCTTTCGGCGTCAGGAGTCCAACAACTTTTCCAAATGCACCCCTTTAGAGGCGATTGCGTGTCTAAGTGGCCAACTCTAATAGAAAATGCGTGGCGTGGCCGCCGAGAGCACCAAATCCCGTGACCGCAAAGAGAATGAAGCGGATGCCGGGACGACTCCTCACCCCCTTCAAGTGCTTGCCAAACTTGGTCTTCTCAGCACGGCTTGGAGTGATTTCGGGAGAAGGGGGGCTAGAAACGCCGAACAAACCGAAGCCCACGGCATCAAAAGCAAGTTTAGAGCCTCGGATGCCGTCGCAGTGCCAGACACGCACATCCGCATGGAGGCCATCGTTGCCGTTTGGTAGTTGTACTAACATCGTTGGGTCCGTGAGAACCTCGATACCAACCCCGAGTGCGCCACGAACCTCGGAGATGATTTCCGCAAGAGCCGTCACTAACCAAGAGTGAGCGGTATGGACCGAAGAATCGCCGACGCATCGAGTCAAATGGTGAGCCAATGCACTCGCCCCACTCGTCATCCGACATGTCAACACCCGCCGACTCGAATGCACCCCATATAGCTTGAACCAAGAATGGCAAAAAGCACAAGCAGTGGGGGGGCGATGAGCGGAGAGGATGCGGGATGATGGTAAAGGAGATAGGAACCCAAATTCGCGATGATATCGGCTTCGGTGCATGTTTTATTTTCTTCTTTGCCTGTGGATTCCACTATTTTCCTTGTAATTATATGAAGGCCCCGCCAAGACCCCGACTCCCGCGGCTCTCCTCTCCATCGACCAGCAGCCTCCACCCCTTAACGCACTCGTCCTCCTCCATATGAGTCTGCCGCGGCGGACGTCTCCTTGACCGATAAGCCCCGTCAATCCGCACCAGCCCAACCCCGGCAGCTGCACACTCAGCAAGGGGGCGACTAAGCTAATCACCCGCGCCTCGACCTAGACCCCGGTGGGAATAGCCAACGGTGGGACGTCTATGACTGCATCAACCGTTCTTTCCAAGAGGTGTGCCAATAGTTGGTGAGGGAAGGGAGGGGGACTAGAGGGCCATTCTTTTCGCAAGGCGATCGGAGTTAGCGATAGAACTGATTGTAGGTTGTTTTTTCATATCAATTCCGTGGTAATGGGAGACTTTGTGGATTACACAACGGGAATTTACCGCTGAGCAATATGTAATGCAATGTCTTTCATCCTCCGGCCTTGCCGGAATTTGATTACACTCCCATGTACGGTTTTACTGACTTAGTCCCTAGGAGTATCTAGGATTAGGGATGCCGTCCTAAACTTTGTACTTTAATTCCTAGATGGCATATGCAAGAAGGCCCTTAGACAACAGCTGCGCATCATGTTAGCGGTAAATGTTGTGAACAATTTTCACTTATGTATGATAAGATGATGATGTCGATTTATAGCGAGAATATCGACATCGCTTCGGGCCGATTGGCGCCTATGGCGGATGAGTTGGTTGATCGCATAGCAATCTTAGTGGCGGCTCGTCGCTTCCCTAGCATGGGTGTAGCGGATTCTCGTTCATTGCGCTCTGACAATTATGTGACGAGTATTGTCATGTAACATTACATTACAAGACTCCTACACGTACTCGTCGCTAGTTGAATCGTACTTTTTCACGGAAGGACGCACTTCACGGTTATGTCATCACAACCGTTGCAATTTAGCTCAAGGCGCCGTTTTATACTGTACCACTAGTACCGCCCGCTACGTAGAGGTACGCGCAGGAAGGTTAACTAGCATAATGACGCGGTGTTTGATTTCCCATAAGAGACAAGCCGCGTCGCTAGCCTGATTCAAACCGTAACGAGAGCCTCAGCGCATGGCACGAGGACCATGCGAGAACAAGTGCAAGCTAGATAGGATGGAGCTATTTAAGCCTAGTGCCGTGGAGGGAGATGAAATAACCTTTAATCAATCCCTTTGTTTAAATGCAATCTATTGGTAAACACTAAAATTTAGACATCTTCCATCTATATCCATATGCACTTCCACTTGTAGTAACACAAGCAAGCTAGAATATAACATATGTGTCTCAACTACAATTAGCTCTTGACATGCAAACTACCACATTGGTTTCGAAGCGCTTGACCTTCGCACATTTTCGTTGTTGCTTGATTGGTACGACGCCGCTTGTTGATTCGGCATGGTTTATGTTGGACATGGTAACTTTGTTGTGGTCGTACCGCCTATCGGAGGTTCGAAAGCCTGAGACATAAAAGTCGTTTTGCATCGTAAACCGCGTAATGGTAACACTTGGTTTCATGCCGGTTCGATCTTGTATTACGAAGCTCGTGTCGACGCGGCCGTTCGTGAGTTGTTTGAGGAAACATGCCTAACCCTGACCGTCGACGATGTTACAATGCTGAGTGGCAACCATGTTCGAGTGCCGCTACCCGCTCGCCAGTACCATCTCGTTCAAGTCTTTTCGGCGTCGGTTCTTGTCCCCTTCGTAACTTTTAACCTACGTACGCCAACTAAGGTCGAGCATGCCGGTACTGCTCAATCGGCCATTCACCCTGATGGTTCTTACGTTGTTCCGACTACCGTCAACATTGAAGGGCTTTCACTTACGTCGTCTAAGATTGGGCTTCTCAAGGAGGCTCAACGTAAGTAAGAATTATTGCATTTTGGCTACGCGGTTCAGTGGGAATCTTTTCGAGGCGCTGACATTTCTCGACGGCTCTTTCTTCACTAAGACTTATCGTTACCCAAGCAACTCTTCTTCCACACTCGTTCTACAACCGCTGTCTATGGTCATGTGTGGATGCTAAAAGAGGACTACATTAATCAGTTGTGTGGAGAGACGCCCATTGATTTACGCATGGGAGTTCCGGCCCCTACGACTAACTTCGTTTATTTGAGCGTCACACTGACTGAGACGCAGCGGAAGGCTGCGATTAACGCCCCCTATCACTTTGGATAGTACCCACGTAAACTGTAGGAATGGTTGGAAGTGCAGCCTCAACAATTCGTCATGTGGGGAATCAACTCCGACTCGAACAACGTTGTTGTTTGTTTGGGTAACGTCTCAGTTTTCAGGTCCCTTGAATAGTTGGTGGCTCAATCGTAAGCAACAAGCAGCTATTCCGGACACATTCGACTCTTTGGTTACAAAGATTCGTAAGATGTCTATGCTGCCTAATATCCGAGATGACAGGATTACGGCCTTGATTCAATTTACGGAAGATTCCAAGATTTGCGCCAACTACACACAGCAGTTTAACGAATTCTTGCGGAGGTCTCGACAGCCTCTCACGGACAATTCCAAGTGGGTTTGCTTCGTCAAAGGTTTGTCAAACTTCCATACAAAGACTCACGCCAAGTCCCCTCACTCCTAGCAAAAGGGCTATGCCATGCCGCTGGTTGAGTTTTTTTTTTTTTTCTGAATGACCTCGCGATCGACTCGCCTCACTTGGGTCGTGGTAAGGGCGCACAAGCTCCATTGGACAACCTTGGAGGCATTCGACCTTCTAACAAGCGCCCTCTCGAGGACCCAATGTTCGACGATGCCAAGCGCATCGAGCGCGGTGAAAGTTCTCGTCGCGGACGTGGCCAAGGGCGTGGTAATCGAGGGGGCCGAGGAAGGACTCCTCCGAACACATGCCGAGTTGACTTTAACGCCATCGCCGGTGCTTTGACCCCTCAGGAGCGTAAGCGACATCAAGAGGAGGGACTTTGCTTCAAATGCCACAGGAAGGGGCACCGTGTCTGCCAATGCCCGGAGCTTACGGGCAAGGCGCCGGTCGACACCCCCAACAAGCAACAATGATAGTGGCAAGGCTGCTTTGTAGACGAGAAGGAGCAGCAAGCTACATCGTCTTGCCGCTGTGAGACAATGTTAGCGACAGAAGTGCAAGGTACACCTTCGACACCTCCATCGACTACAGTTGCGACACCTTCTAAACAAATAGTCGTCGTCGTCAGAGCAAGCAACGAGACGGTCGTCGACATGTAACAACCAAGAGTTCGATTGATTGAAAACTGATTGACTATGTTTTCGATCTTTTGCACGCACGATTTAACTTCACTTTGGAGTATTGTGCATATGACGAGGGTTCAAACTCGCACGGTGACGTACCTCACTTTTCGTCAAGTGACTTTGTCTTGGAGAGAGACTTGAGTGGGGAGCGAATGTGCTTCAGTCCATCTTGGGAGTTGGCATAGCAAATGGCACGTCATTTCGAGAGTTGTCGGCGTACAACTCCTACATCTACGATGGCTGTGTTTGTTTTACCTAAGTGGGCTAAGTTCAACGACATCAATCAACAATGGAACTGTTTCAAGAGTTCTTTGCCATGACACAACTGTTTACTCAACTGTCGATGGACGACTCTACACGGCAGGAGGCCGTTGTGCCTGCCCCTTGGCCGGTTTAGCTGAATATTAGTCGACGCTGAATGTTGTTTTCACGATTTAGCCTAGACAAAATATTTTGTTGAACCACCATCGGTACATGTACCACCACCAGACGAGCCTAAAACGTCCATCGCTTCGCTACGACAATTTACTACGGACGCTTGCGCCATGTTGAATGTTTTCACCAAAGCTCGCCCGTTAATTTCAACCGAGCCGAACGTGAGACTTTCTAATGGTGGACATATAATATCTGGATTAGTCGACTGTGTTGCGGCGCTTGACTTCGTGTCATAGGACTTCGTAATAAGACGCTTTTCTTTGTCTGCTTCAAGTTTAAGGTCAATACCTTAGTTCGACTCGCCAACGGAAAACATGCGACGCCTTCTAAAGTTTGCGATATTACTTTCGAGTGGGCTCGGCACGAGTTCAAACGGAATTTTTACGTCTTACGTTACTTACGTCCTACTTAATCGGTGCTCGGCTTACCGTGGTTGGATGACGAGCAAGCTTCTCTACAATTTGGCACAACACGTGTTTTCACCTTGATGAACGGCACTATCAATGGAGGTTCAAATGGAGGAGCGAAGTCATGAGTGTATACTAATGTCGTCAGGCAAGGTTGACATATCTGTTTACTCGCATGTCGGTGAACGACCCTACTTTGCAAAAGGCCGTTGTGCTTGCGCCTTGGCGAGTTCATTTGTATGAAATGAAATGACATGTTTTACAACATTTGCCGCTATCGCGTTGTTCGGCTATTGTCTAAGGGCTTTCTTGCTAATGCCATCTAGGACTTAGAAAACAACATTTAGGCCGGCATCCCTAATACTTCATACTCATAGGGACTAAGTCAGTATAAATGTACATGTGACTGTAATCAGCCTCTGGCATAGCCAATGGATGATAGACACACCATTACATACTAGTCAGCGGAAAAGTCCTGTTGTCAGATCCACAGAATCCCCCTTCACCACGGAAAAAGAAAACAACCTAAAATTAGTTCTATCGCTAACTCCGATCTCCTTGCTAGGGGACTGGCATGCTAATTCCCCTTTGGATCTTCACCCACAGTTGCCACACCACCATGAGATAACGGTTGAGGCAGTCGTAGACGTTCCACCGTTGTTGTTCCTACCGGGGTTAGGTCGAGGCGCGGATGGTTATCCGAGGCAACCCCCTACTCAATGGGCAGCTGCCGGGGGTTAGGCGGGTGTGGATCGGCTAAGTATGTCGGCCATAGAGACGTCTCCCGCGACGGATTCTTGTGGCACGGGACGGGAGCGTTGGGGTTTGGAGTTTGCTGGGCGGGAAAGAGGGAGGCCAGCTCCGCTGCAGTTAGTCGACGCCGAATGTCCTTTTTACGATTCAGCCCCGACAACACCTTTTCTTGAACCCCCATCGGTACCGGTACCTATACCACCAGCCGAGTGTGACAATTGTGACGAGTATAATCATGGAACATTACATCGCTGGACATTAGACATGTACTCGTTACTAACTTGATCCGTACTTTTCCATGGAAGGACGTGCAACTTGGGTACGCGTCGCTACTGCGATTTAGCTAAAGGATAATGATGCGTATCGTAGCGCCAGTACTTCCCGGTACGTACACTACAATACGCACTGTTAGCACTAGCATCCCGTTGCCTAGTGCTTATGTACATGGTAGCTATTTGTCATCCTAGCACTTAGTGTTATTCTATTAGCGGTACTCTATTCCCTAATATTGGCGGTCGGCCGGCCCTGCCGGTGCCTTCGCCGGCCGCCATCTCTCTCCTTCATCACACTTCCCTAGTCACCACACCCGGCCCCCTTGTGGGAAATTGAAATTGAAATTGAAATTGTTTACAACATGTACCGTATGCGCCGGTTTTTCACCAAAAAGCCGGATGCGTCGGCTGCTGTCTCTTGCCCTCCCAACTATGTCAAACAGGGAACTTACAAGTCAGGGCTAGACCGTGAACCACCTATGTCCAACCTCTCCAGGTGTGCTCGGGGGTTTTACTCCCCCCCGGGGAGGGTCTGAAGCGGTTTGAAAGCGGTGTGCAAGGATGGCTTGGGGAGGTGCGTTATGCGGAGGCTCGGCGAGTGGTCGTGCGTGATTTGGTGCGGTAGACAAGGAGGAGATAATGCAGCCATTGGACGGTGTGTGCATGGAGTGAAGAAAGGATGCGAGATGTGTCGAGTCGTGCTTTGGCGACTAGTTTGTCGGGAGGGTCGGTGCGGAGGGTGAGGAGAGAGGTGAGACTTGCTATGGTGGACGAGTGCGGGGTGCCCGTGCGGCTCATGACTATGGGTAAGATGTCGACTTCGGTACCCGGCCAGTGGTTTCGGATGGCATTTGCGAGGGGTGTGTATTTGTCCCTAATCAAGCTAGCTGTGTGTGAGAGGTTGTGGTCGGTGCAGTACTTCCATTCCCCTATCTGTATTTTCCTGATAGATGAGTATCGGCGGCGGCCGTTGTTGTGACCGACGAAGCGAGGTTCGAGGAGGCGTATGAAATCGGGTTTGTGCGCCGGGGGACGTAGTGCAGGTGGGAGGAATTCGGGGGGGAGGATAGCGGGGCACGAGGTTAGGGAGTCGGGCGAGAGACCTTCGTCTGCATCAACAAGGCGGGTGGGCATGTGGGTGGGGTGTGGGGGGTGGCAGTCAAAGGGGGTGGAGGTGGGGGTGGGGCGGGTGAAGGACTTGATGGGTTTGTTACCGAAGTCTGCAGTGATAGTCTCCCAGCGTCCTCCGTTGTGGCGTTCCAGGAGGGAGAGTAGGAGTTGTAGCGCGCTGTTGTGACGGTCCTGACTTAAGCCAGACATGGAAGGGCAGTTACCGGCCATGTGGCCGTTGCTGGTGAATTGGCCACACATGGGACATCGCATGGTGGGGTTGTGTGTGAGGAGGCGGGTGTTGTGGACGCCCCATATGAATTCTTGTTTGTGGGTGAATTGGGTGTTGGTGAGTGTTGTGTGTTTTTTGTGGAAGGTGAAGTCGGCGCCGTCTGCCGCGGCGCGGGCGAGGAGGGCGCCGTGTTTGGATGTCTGTGAGAGGGGTGTAAGTGTGTGTTTGTAGCTGTGGGTGTGTGCGTCGGCTTTGAGGTTTGTGTATATGTGTGGTATGGGTGCCTCTTGAGTCTGTGGTATGAGGGTGTAAGGCCAGGTCCAGTGACCAATGGACACTTCCGAGCCTGTGTTGTATGTGGTGTTTGGTGTTTGACCATCCGCTATCTGGTTAGCGAGTGCGTCAGCGAGGTCGTTGCCGAGTGAGTGGTTGTGTGCTTTAATTTTCCCGAGATGTGTGCGGATGCCTGCGTTGCAGCGGGTTATGATGGTGCGTGTGATAGAGAGGAGTGTGTCGCGGTGGATGTTGTGCCTATAAGCGGAGGGGCAGTTAAGGTATCCTTGTATGAGACGGAGGGAGCACGCACTGTCAGTTAGGAGGTGGGTATGGCCTAGTTGGAGGCCTATGTCAATGCCAGCTAGTTCGGCTCGATTGATAGTATGGGAGGGAGGGGTAGAGGTCACCAGGATTTTGACGGTGGTGTCCGAGGCTGGGTGGGTGGCTGCGGCCCCTAGAGGGGAGCTGCTTCCTTTTTCCGAGCCGTCTGTGTATACGAAGTCCTGCCAGTTCCAAGCAAGAACGCCTCTGGTGGGGGAGTATGTTAGTTGTGTGCGTTCATGGAGGGGGTAGGTAAGGGGGTGAGTGGGGTTGGGGGGAAGGTAGTATATGCCTGCGGAGTGAGGTGAGTAGGAGTCTGTGAGGTATGGAGGTGGTATGGTGATGGTGGGGTTCGGGAGGTATGTGTCGTATATGGACTCGAGGGTGTTGTGGAGTGCGGTCATGGCAGTGTGTGAGGGTAGGGTGGGGAGTGCGAGGGAGTTAGCTATTAGGTAGATGTCGACCATCCAGCGTGTTCCGAATGGGGTAGGGTAGGGGTGGCCTGTGTGTTGGTCTGGGGGTAAGAAGGTGTTCGCGTCATTGGGGAGGGTGTATAGGTGATGTGTGTAGGGGGAGTTGATATACTTGGAGTGGCGGTATGGGGTGTGCTCCCAACGGGGGAGTATGAGGATGGTAGCGCTGGGGGTGTGTGAGGCTGTGCGGTGTGCGCTGGTGATTGCATGTTCCATGGCTCGGCGCATGCATTCGTGGTCGTATTCGGGGTTGGCTATGTTGGTGCCTTGCCATGTGTGTGGGGCATTGCTGCCGCTGGATGAGAAGACTATGTCTTCGGGGTAGAGTGAGTGGTAGGTGTGCGAGTGGAGTGATTTATTGAGGGGTCTGAGTAGAGTTCTGTCTGGATGTGGAATGTGTGACGGAGAGCCGAGAGGAGGTCCTCTCTGGTGGCCCATCTGTTGCGGGTGGTGGTGGCGGGTGTAGGAGAGTGGATTTCAGAGCGGGAGCCTAGGCGAGTGAGGAGGTTGTAGACCTCCTCTTCGAATGCATGGTCGGAGAGGTCGGGGCGAAAGAGTTGGTATAGGTGGCGGACGCGGGGGCCGTTAAGGGTGGTTACCGCGCGGCCGTCGGGGGTGCATAGTATGGTTGTGTCGTGGAGTGATGGGTGTGTGTGGATGGCGAATTTACCGGTTGGGAGCATGTCGAGGTCAGGGTTGATGGGGGTGTGGTTGAAAGTGATAAGTCGGTGTGTCCAAGGTGGCGGTCCGGGTTCTGGCAGGATGGGTGTGGTGGAGGGGACAAAACCGGAGTTAAATGCGGTGAGGGCGGTGGGGCCGGAGGGGGTCTCACTGATGGTGTCGTGTAGTTGAAGGCAAGGCGCACACTGGACCTCGTGGAGACGGATGAGGTCGTGTTGTTTGCCGCGAGCGCACCAGTCGCATTGCCATGAGGCGGGGCCTAGGGCGGGGCGGCATTGGGAATGGACGGCAAAGTGCGGGCATGTGCTGCAGGTGGAGGTGGGTTCTAAGTGCAGAGGGTTGTGGCATATGGAGCAATCGGCGGGGGTGGGGGTGGGTAGGTTTACCGAGGTGGGGGTGGAAGAGATGAGTCGGAAGCCGTCGTCCAGTTGGAGTTGTATATCCCATTCCGTGAGGTGTTCCGGGGCCCATTCGACCATGTATTGGGTTTGTCCGTATTCTGTGTCTTTGTGTTTGGAGATGATTCGCGTTACGTCGCAGGGGGGAAAATGGTGGTCTGAGGGGGAGAGGTATTCTGTGTCTATGTGCGAGATGGGTGCAGTGGGGGAGTAGGTGTTGGTGCGGGAGGAGTGGGTGAAGGGGGAGAGAGTGTGAGGAGGGCGGGGGAGGTGTGACGTGAGGAGGGGAACCCATGAGGGGTGGAGAGTGGTGGGGGGGGATGCTTGTTTGGGGTTGAGGTTTGTGACGGGGAGGCGGTTGTGGACGGTGTCGGTGGGTTCGGTGAGGACTGCGGCGAGAAGGCGTATTGGGATAGTGAGGGAGGTGTTGGACCCCGTGAGTTTGGTGATGGACTGGCAGGATTTGAGGATGAAGGAGGAAGGGGTGGCGCGGAGGAGGACTTGTGACCATTCGGTTATGTGATTTTGCCAGAGGGGGTTAAGACGGGGAAGGAGGGAAGTGTGTGTCTTGCGGGGTGAGAATTCGTGGTATGCTTGTTTGTATGTGTGTGGGTCTGTGATATGTGTGGCTCTGTCTCTGAGGGATGTGAGGAGTGCGGCGTCCTGGTTGGTGAAATGGGTGCGGAGTGTGGAGGCAATGGGGTTGGTGAGGGAGAGGGGGGGGATGTTGTGAAACATGGTACCGGCGTCGCGTTGGGCACGCACTAGGCTTCTGAGCGTGGGGGGGGATAGACTGCCTGACATTATCGATTCAGTGGGCCAGTGGGAGTATGTTGTGGAGATGTTGTGTATGTGGGCTCTGGCCATGTGGCCCCTATAACCGGGGGAGTTCAGGATTTTGTGGAGGTGGCAGACGGTGAGTTGTGCGGCATGTGCTTTGAGGGAGGGGAGGCCATAGCCGAGGTCGGAGGTGGGCCGGTGGAGGGCGGTGCGGGGGAGGTTACGTACCGAGGAGACGGCTGAGCGGAGGGCGCGACATATTTGACCTTCGAGGGTGTCCAATTGGGAGTCGCTGAAGAGGCCGAGTTGGAGGGTAAAGTGTTTTCCGATGAGGAGGCCACGGATGACGCGTATTCTGCGGGACTGGGTTAGTAGGGAGGAGGAGAGGGCGTTGATGAGGGATGTGGTGGTGCGTTTGAGTTCGTGCCAGTGTTTGGTGAAGGTGAGGGAGGTGTTGAGTTCGACCCCAAGGACGCGGTATGTATCCGAGGGGCCTATGGTGGGGATGGGCTCCGGGGTGGAGTTGATGGTGATGAACTGTGTTTGGAGGCGGGATGTGAGGAGGGTGATGTTGGCAAGGGAGAGGGCGTTGCATGTACGCCAAAGGGCGCCGGTAATGCAGCATTTGCGGATGTTGACTGTCATACCTGTGTAGGCGCTGAAGAGGGAGAGTTTCCTTAATTGGATGGTCATGTTTGGGGTTGAGCCCGTGGCTAGGCTGAGGTCGTCGGCGAATCCGTGTCCGGGGTATGTGGCTGTGGGTTCTGTTGGGTCGACGTTAGTGGCGGGGGGCCCTGGGCGGTAGCCCCGGCTACCCACAGTGAGCCAGCGAAGAAAGGGTTCAAGGAAGAGGGTAAACAGGAACGGGGAGAGGGTGTCGCCCTGTAGGGTACCTCGATTTATGTCTATGGAGGGGGTGGGACCATACGGGGTAATGTAGTCTGTGGATGAGACTCCGTAGAGGTGTTCGCATGTATCTACAAAAGTGGAGGGCATACCGAGTTGCCTCATGTGTTTGAACATGATGCGGTGGTCTGCTGCGTTGAAGGCGCCCTTGAAGTCTGCGTACATGACGTAGATGTCTTTTTTGTGGAGTTTTGCGTCCTCCATGGCCATGATGATGGAGGAGAGGGCGTCGTGGATGTTGCGGTGTTGTCGAAAGCCATCCTGTTGGTCGCTGAGGATGCCGTGGGTTTCGGCGTATTTCGAGCCTGCGTCTTTGATTAGTGCTGTCCATAGCTTAAGAAGGTTATTCATGAGGGCTATGGGGCGGTAGTTGTCCAGGAGGGTGGGGTCCCCTTTTTTATGTAATAGGCATGTTGTGCTATGGCACCATTCAGGGGGTGTGTAGGAGTTATGGGCAAGGAGGGATAGGAGGGAGAAGAGGGTGGAGCGGGTCTCCGGGGGTAGGAACTTGAGAATTTCGTTGGGGATACCGTCGGGGCCGGGGGCTTTGCCTGTGCCTAGCGAGTTGAGGGTTTTATCGAATGTATCGCGGGTAATCATGTCGGCTAGTGTGAGTGTGGGGTCCCCTCGGGGTTCGATGTAGAAGTTGTCAGGGTTGTCGGGGTGTTCCCAGGGGGGTATTGGGAGGTCGGGCGGGGTGGCTCGCGTGAGTTCGGTGGTGAAGTGGGAGTGGACCGCCTTTATGACGGCTGAGGGGGAGGATGCTGTGGTTTTATCGGGCTTGGTAATGCGGTGGAGAGTTGTAGTTGCTGTGGTCGCGGGGAGGAGGCCGCTCTTAATTTTTAAGCGGCGGTGGGAGGATTTTGGAGAGGCGTCGTAGGCAGTGTTGGTGCGGGTTTTAATCTTTTGGAGTATATCTGTAGTAGTTGTTCGGAGTAGTTGGCGTATGCGTGCCTGGCACTGGTGGTGGATATCGGTAGGGGAAAGATAGTCAGAGGTTTGAAGGAGGGTTTGGGCTAGGGGTAGGGGGCCGCCGTTGGTGCTACATTTGCGGAGTTTACGAATGAGTCTGTGTGTTTTTTAGAGAGCCAGGTGGGATTAATGGTCGAGGTAGTGGGGCGGGGTTTCTTCGGGGATAGGAGGGGCCATATGGTGGCCGCGTGGTCCATATGTTGGGAGAGTAGTGTAGTAAGTTTCGAGGCTAGGGTGTCGAGGGTATCGGGAGAGGCCATGTAAGGGGTTGTATTGAGAATCTCTGCGTGGAGGGAGGCCGTGTGGTTGATAAGGGAGGGTGTGCTACGTTGGTATGATGTAATGTGGTGCGGTTGGAGTGGGAGTTTGAAGGTGAGTTTGCGGGTGGTGTGGTGAGTGCGAGGAGGGTTGTGGGCCGAGGGTGGCCGAGCGATGAGGGAGGAGGGGGCATGTATAACTAGGTGTATCGCTGAGTGGTCGGAGAAGTGTGAGGGAGAGGTGAAAGTCGAGCACGCAGGCGGGTTGAGGCTGAGAGGGGAGGGGGGAGGGGTGAGCCAGTGGTCGAGGCAGCCTCCGCTACTGGGAAAGGTGGGGAGTGGGGGGTGGAGGGGTCGGAGGTGTGATTCGAGTAAGGAGGTGAGGGCGGGGTTGCCTGTACCTTGCGTGGTGGTCGTTTGGAAGTCGCCGCCCCAGAGGATGCGGTGAGTTGGGTAGTCGTCCATCAGGCTGAGGCCCCAAGCCGCGACCTCCGCGTATAGGCGTGTTGGTAGGGGGCTGTGGAGCTGTGGCATGTAGGCTCCGAGGAGGAGGTAAGGGTTGCCTGCGTGAGGAACGAGTTTCAGGCCTGCGATATGTGGGGGGAGGTGGGGGGGTGGGGTGAGGACAGTGACAGAGAGGAACGATTCCCTTCGGACCGCGAAGAGGACGCCTGCGTTGGGTAGGGGCACAGATGAGTAGCAGGGTCTGGAGCTTTTGAGTAGGTATTGTGGGAGGGCGACACGCCATCTGGATTTGTGGGTGTCGTGTTTAGTTTCCGTGAGGATGAGGACATCAGGGCTGTGGGTGGTGGCGAGGTGTTCCACGTCCATGATGGATGTGTGGAGCCCCCTGGTGTTGAGGTTAATGAGGTGTAGAGGTTGTGGTATATGATGTGGGAGAAGTGGTGGGGGTTGAGGGTTGGGGGGGTAAGGGGGGTTCGCTGGAGGGGGAGTTGTGCGGCGTGGTGGGGGGGTGTGGGAGGTGAGGGGCAGGGGCGGGTTTGGGAGTGTGATGTGGGGGAGGGTGGGTTGGCGGGGGGTGGAGGGGGGGGGGTGGAGTGAGGGGGCGGAGAAAGTGATGGGGAGGGTTTGGGGGGGTGTGGGGGCTCGGGGGGAGAGGGAGGGCTGTTGGGGGTGGAGGGTGTTAAGGAGGTGGGAGCGACCGACAGGGAGGGGAAATTTGAAATTGAAATTGTTTACAACAATACCAGTAAGAACCGGCTGTCGTCTTTGGGCCCCCCCTTTTGCTATGCCATACAAGACTTAGAAGCGTGAGGTAGACCGTGAACCACTAATCCCAACCTCTCAAATGGCAGTAACGATATCGTCTAAAACATACCCGTACCAGTATCCGGGTATTTACTATTTTATGACCTATACTAATATTTTTGTCCTGGATACAGTATGAAATAAAAAATGTCGCTATTCTCCACGATACGCGGGCTGCTCCAGCCGCGGCGGGGTTGCCGATCAGCAAGGCTGGTCAGCATGAGCTGGTCGAGTCGAACATGCCTGACCTCGGCTCCTGTGCGACTCCGGTCGTGCCGGAGATAGGGGGAAAGGCAGGTGGAAAACCCCCCTCGCGCAGGTCGTCGTCGGACTCGTCTCGATCCTTGCTCGACCCCGTCCGAGATATCGGAGATAGTGGTCGCTCTGCTCGGCGCGACCCTCCACCTAGTCTAGCCTTCTCCCCTCCCGCGGGGGCTGGGAGGAGAAAAAAGCGAGGCTGCAGACGGTGTTCGGCTGGCTCTCCTGCCTCCGAGCCAGATGTCTCATGTCCCCTGTCCGTTTGCCGTCTGTTTCCACCACCCATCTGATCGCGCTGTGCTGGCCGCACTTGTCTCCCCCGGTGATTTACGTTGTTAAGGGGCCGCCTATACAAGCAGTGTGCTGTTGCGATAACCCGGGGCACACTGCCTAAGGCAGCATGTCGATAACCGGGTACCGACTAGGGGAGGGGGAACGGATAATGCCCAGGGATCGGCTATCCTCAAAAGATGGTGGGTACGGGAATATTTAACCAAAAACCCCCCGTACCGGGTTTTTCCGGCGGCGGATGATCCTCCCGACCTCCGCCGCCAGACCGTGCCGCTCCTCCGGCTGCGACTCGCCTCCGTCCTGCGTATCTTCGGGCCTCTCCCCCAAGGGAGACCAGAAGGTTTCGCAGGGCTGGCGGCTGCTAGCGAGCGCCGTGCCCTAGCGCTGCTTCCCAGCTGTCCGCCGCCAGCTCCAACACCCTCGTCCCACCGCTGATCCGTCCGTACCCCTCTTCGCCAAAAAATATTTCGCAGACGCCGCCCCCGCCCCATCGTCGGGAGAGTATCTGCGAGTATCTAGTCGCGGAAAAACATATCGGACTGGCCGAGCGGGAGATCCCTGTGCCGGTGTACGGATATCATGTTTTCCAAAACCCTCCGTACAAGGCTTCCCGACAGCTGCTCATCCCGCGGATCGCAGCTGTCGGTACCTCGTTCAGCCCCCTACCGTGCCAAGCCTGGCACGGCTATGGGGTTACCAGCGCCCACCGCGTGGAGGTAGAGGTAGGTGCCGACGGGCCTGCGAGCGCACCCCCCTCCGGGGCCGCCGCCGCTGCGCCGCCGGCGGGCGCCGACAGGGAGGGGAGTGGAGCGGAAAACGTGGTGCCACAGAAGAGAGTGAAGGGAATAGACTGTGTGTTTGGGGTCGAAATGAGGGGGGTCGTAAGCTTGGTCAGCAAGTGCCGTGAGTATAAAGTATGTGTGAAGGAGGACGTGGGTTCCATAGGACCACGCCCGAGGTGAGTCGTTCTGTCGAGGGGGGTTGAGAGGGCGAGGAG